>CM060595.1:60783114-60808114 GCA_030578255.1 Tiaroga cobitis | reverse complement strand
TGATGTACAGATGCACTTTTATGATGGACAGATGCACTTTTATGATGGATAGATGCACTTTTATGATGGACAGATGCACTTTTATGATGGACAGATGCACTTTTATGATGATAGATGCACTAGATGCACTTTTATGATGATAGATGCACTTTTATGATGATAGATGCACTTTTATGATGGACAGATGCACTTTTATGATGGACAGATGCACTTTTATGATGGACAGATGCACTTTTATGATGATAGATGCACTAGATGCACTTTTATGATGATAGATGCACTTTTATGATGATAGATGCACTTTTATGATGGACAGATGCACTTTTATGATGGACAGATGCACTTTTATGATGGACAGATGCACTTTTATGATGGACAGATGCACTTTTATGATGGATAGATGCACTCTTATGATGATAGATGCACTTTTATGATGGACAGATGCACTTTTATGATGGACAGATGCACTTTTATGATGTACAGATGCACTTTTATGATGGACAGATGCACTTTTATGATGGATAGATGCACTTTTATGATGGACAGATGCACTTTTATGATGGACAGATGCACTTTTATGATGGACAGATGCACTTTATGATGGACAGATGCACTTTTATGATGGACAGATGCACTTTTATGATGGACAGATGCACTTTTATGATGGATAGATGCACTTTTATGATGGATAGATGCACTTTTATGATGGATAGATGCACTTTTATGATGGACAGATGCACTTTTATGATGGACAGATGCACTTTTATGATGGACAGATGCACTTTTATGATGGACAGATGCACTTTTATGATGGATAGATGCACTTTTATGATGGATAGATGCACTTTTATGATGGACAGATGCACTTTTATGATGGATAGATGCACTTTTATGATGGATAGATGCACTTTTATGATGGACAGATGCACTTTTATGATGGACAGATGCACTTTTATGATGGACAGATGCACTTTTATGATGGATAGATGCACTTTTATGATGGACAGATGCACTTTTAATAGATAGATGCACTTTTATGATGGACAGATGCACTTTTATGATGGACAGATGCACTTTTAATAGATAGATGCACTTTTATGATGGACAGATGCACTTTTATGATGGACAGATGCTCTTTTATGATACAGATGCACTTTTATGATGGATAGATGCACTTTTATGATGGACAGATGCACTTTTATGATGGACAGATGCACTTTTATGATGGATAGATGCACTTTTATGATGGATGCACTTTTATGATGGATGCACTTTTATGATGGATAGATGCACTTTTATGATGGACAGATGCGCTTTTATGATACAGATGCACTTTTATGATGGATAGATGCACTTTTATGATGGACAGATGCACTTTTATGATGGACAGATGCACTTTTAATAGATAGATGCACTTTTATGATGGATAGATGCACTTATGATGGACAGATGCACTTTTATGATGGACAGATGCACTTTTAATAGATAGATGCACTTTTATGATGGACAGATGCACTTTTATGATGGACAGATGCACTTTTATGATACAGATGCACTTTTATGATGGATAGATGCACTTTTATGATGGACAGATGCACTTTTATGATGGACAGATGCACTTTTATGATGGACAGATGCACTTTTATGATGGACAGATGCACTTTTATGATACAGATGCACTTTTATGATGGACAGATGCACTTTTATGATGGACAGATGCACTTTTATGATGGACAGATGCACTTTTATGATACAGATGCACTTTTATGATACAGATGCACTTTTATGATGGATAGATGCACTTTTATGATGGACAGATGCACTTTTATGATACAGATGCACTTTTATGATGGACAGATGCACTTTTATGATGGACAGATGCACTTTTATGATGGACAGATGCACTTATGATGGACAGATGCACTTTTATGATGGACAGATGCACTTTTATGATGGATAGATGCACTTTTATGATGGACAGATGCACTTTTATGATGGACAGATGCACCTTTTATGATGGACAGATGCACTTTTATGATGGACCGATGCACTTTTATGATGGACAGATGCACTTTTATGATGGATAGATGCACTTTTATGATGGACAGATGCACTTTTATGATGGACAGATGCACTTTTATGATGGATAGATGCACTTTTATGATGGACAGATGCACTTTCATGAAGGAGAGATGCACTTTTATGATGGACAGATGTACTTTTATGATGGACAGATGCACTTTTATGATGGACAGATGCACTTATGATGGACAGATGCACTTATGATGGACAGATGCACTTTTATGATGGACAGATGCACTTTTATGATGGATAGATGCACTTTTATGATGGATAGATGCACTTTTATGATGGACAGATGCACTTTTATGATGGACAGATGCACTTTTATGATGGACAGATGCACCTTTTATGATGGACAGATGCACTTTTATGATGGACCGATGCACTTTTATGATGGACAGATGCACTTTTATGATGGACAGATGCACTTTTATGATACAGATGCACTTTTATGATGGATAGATGCACTTTTATGATGGACAGATGCACTTTTATGATGGATAGATGCAGTTTTATGATGGACAGATGCACTTTTATGATGGACAGATGCACTTTTATGATGGACAGATGCACTTTTATGATGGATAGATGCACTTTTGTGATGGACAGATGCACTTTCATGATGGAGAGATGCACTTTTATGATGGACAGATGCACTTTTATGATGGACAGATGCACTTTTATGATGGACAGATGCACTTTTATGATGGATAGATGCACTTTTATGATGGACAGATGCACTTTTATGATGGATAGATGCACTTTTATGATGGACAGATGCACTTTTAATAGATAGATGCACTTTTATGATGGACAGATGCACTTTTATGATGGAAAGATGCACTTTTATGGACTTCCCAAGACAGACATCATTCACTCCCATTATAAAGCTAGGAAGAGCCAGGACATTTTTTAATATAACTCCGATTGTATTCGTCTGAAAGAAGGTCATATACACCTAGGATGACTAGAGGGTGAGTAAATCATGGGCTAATTTTCATTTTTGGGTGAACTATCCCTTTAAATTCGCTCAGTTCCTCACCTGTCGGTTCTCTACGGCGCTCGGCTTCCTCGGGGTCTCGACTGGACTCGGCGGCCCGGGCCAAAGTGTCGGCCATCAGAGCTTCTTCCAGACTGAGCCGGGCCTGATGGACCTTTAGTTCCTGCTCCCTGAGGAGAGAGAGACAGAGAGTCAAACACACACACACACACACACACACACACACACACACACACACACACACACACCCTGATGGACCTTCAGCTCTGCTCCCTGAGGAGACAGAGAGAGAGGGATGAAGTCAAACACAAAACACTGACCTCACTTTCTCTGCGTCTCACCCCCCCTCAGGCCTGTCAACCAATCTATCATGACCTCTGAGCCTCAAACACCCACCCCCCCCCCCCCCCCCCCCCCCCCCCACACACACACACACACACACAAACCCTCGGTCCTCCGTCTCCCTCAAACACACACCGTTCACTACCCTCCCCCTTCAACCTTCTCAGCATCCCTCAATCCATTCATTATAAACAAAATAACAAGTGTAAAATAATAAAATAATGCCTGTTTTCTAGTTAACTAGCGAATGTAATAATGAAAATATAATAATCCAAGGATTTAGTAGGGATGCACCGATATGAACATTTTTGCCAATACCGATAACCAATAATTCTTTATATTTGAAAGCCGATAACCGATATATCGGCCGATAAATCTAAACCTTTATGTAATTTTTAAGAGCCTGATTACAAAAGCAAAAGTCTCATCATTAAAATCCACGTCCCAAGCACACAATTATGATGTTCTCATGATAATGCTATGTAGCCGATATGACAGGCTTGCGCTGCACATGTTGCACTGAACTGTATTTTCCTTTTTTTGAAGTGATTGCAATCATATTTCAAGCAATTCATAATCATCATGTTGAACAGTGCGCATCTGAAGCGTCTCAGCTGAAGGAAAAATACATTATTTATCGGCTTTAATATATCAGAAAAATTCTTATTGGGCCGCTAACGTTAAAAATGAATCGATATTGGCCGATACCGATATGATGGCCGATATATCGTGCATGCCTAATATTTATCCTAAGGGACTGTTCGTTATTTATTTAAAGGGTTAGTTGAGCCACTGTTGCGACATGGAATATTTAAACATTTTCTTTAATGACTTTCTGGGCCGTCTGGTGTCATTCCCTTAGGGAGCCTATGAAGGAGTGATCCACCTCTCAGATTTAATCATAAATATCTTCATTTGTGTTCCGAAGACGAACGAAGGTCTTACGGGGTTGGTACAGCATGGGGGTGAGTAATTAATGACTTAATTTTCATTTTTGGGTGAACTATCCCTTTAAGGGGCCACCGGAGGAGACATGAGATCTGTAGTCAAAAAAGACTTGACCCTCCCTTCGCCAGCAATAATTTTTTTTATGACCCTCCAAAATGATTGTGAAAAAAGGGATGACCCTCCCCGATAATTTATTGATTACTTCTGTACTAGTTTTGGCAAAGATGTTCAGATAGCCATTCTTTGATAAACGACTAAACTCCTGCTTTCTCATCTTGCTAGGGCTGTAACAATAGACCAAACCTACAATTCGGTTCGTATCACGATGTTTTCGGTGCTGATGCAGTGGTGACGCAGTCATGTAAAATGTAAGGGTGGCGCTGCCAATAAAGTATCTTAAAGCTGCCACAAAGAACCGGCAAAAGTAATGATTATGAATAATATAGCAAGGGGACATTTTAATTGTTTATTAATAAACAAGTCTTTGTCAGTGGCGCTGCAAATATAAAGGTGACGATCCTGACTCGCGATCTTAGCAGTAGTGAACGCGCCAGAGAGAAATGCACATTTCATAGGATTACATAAGCAGAGAGCAGTCTGTTTTCTTTCGTTTTGAATTGTTCTGTTAAAAAGTAGTCATGTCAAGCTTTCTATATATTTATCAGGTCTGTGAGGCAAGTAGCCTACCTTAGGCTATACGCTGAGTTTCGTTCATTTATTAGACGAGAGTCCAGTTCACGCGCCGGCGCCTCCGTGTCATGATGATTTTCTACTATATTTACTTCATATTCATTAAATCCAGGCAATTGGTTAATGAAACATTGATTAAAATTAAGATACAATTAATAAAAAACGAAATTCACTTTAAAGAAAGGTTTTGTGCTTTCTGTTTGAGGTCTCTGAAAGTTTTAAAGTCACTTTCAGAGCGGTCATGTCCGTAACGGAGAACTGTCACGTCAGTAACATTTTTTTCCCCTCATAAATGCCAACACGAAAAAAATAAAAAGAATATTTTGTGTTATGTGTATTAACAGTCTTAAACCAGGACAATTCGATGGTTGTTGTGGTTATGTTGTTATTTCGACATGTGTGCATCATGCAACAATCAAGATGTGCATTTGTAAATCCAGCTATATTTGCTTCTTATTAATTAAATCCAGGCAATTGGTTGATGAAAAATGTATTAGAATTAAGATACAATTCATACAAAACGAAATTCACTTTAAAGTAAGGCTTTCTACAAAACAACACTTAATGAAGTGGTCAAAATCATGTATGTCTCCCGATATATTGCGTAGGCTATACTTTTCATAATCAACATAGATTGGAAAAAACATTATAATAAATATGAAACTAAATGCGCTTATTATGGCTAAAACACATATACAGACTCTATTTGTACAAATTGCTGCACATTTATTTAATTCTGAATTTTGCACACAAGTTGAAAGGCATTTGTTTGTGCATAGTACAACATATCTGCAACATTTATCAAGTACACTGATAATTGTGCATGCATTTATTAATCATTATGATACTAAAATCATAATAAAGTAGTAGGCTTCCCTTTCAATAGTCCAAATTCGCGGTGGCGCTGCCATTGTCTTTCTTCTGTGAATTTCTTCAGCTCCTGATTAGAGGATGGATACCCGACCCGAGCCCGACGGGACCCGTCGGTACCTGACGGGCCGGGCCGGGTTCGGACAGATATTTAGAAATTATGTTCGGGTTCGGGTCGGGCTCGGTCACATCACCGCGATATGGCATTGAACATTTAAAATTTAAAACAGCTTATTTTATTGGTAGCCAATGTGCCTGATGCTTTCACGTGATCCAAACGTTTGTTTTTGTGATTAAAATACATGTAAAATATTACCATAACATCTGTCTTCCTGTGTGCGGAAATTTGTTTATGTAGCCGTGACAACGAAACACGTGCATGCGCGCCTGCGTTAAGTGCGCTTGTTTCTCCGTGCGCTGATGCACTCATCCTGCTGACATTTCCGAATGTCTTCCTACAGTTGCTTAATAAAAGCAGGCTTTCCACACAAACGCACATGTGTCATTAGAATGAGAAAAAAAAAAGTGATTTTAACTGTCGGCCTCGGGCCGGGCTCGGACATAAATATCTTTATGCCTGTCGGGCTCGGGTCGGGTTCGGTTACTGCTCTGTCGGACGCGGGCCGCACTCTACTCCTGATTGGTCAAATTCAGATTGCTCGACAAATCGGCTCATTCAACCGCACAGCGCACACACCTCACGAATTTAAGCCTACAGCTCCCGCACTTTTTAGACATGTTTTAAAATGATCGTGAGGTCGAGAGGTTCGGCTCGGCTCGTATCTTCCTAGCACACGACACGAGCCGCAACATGCGAGCAACCGATTTCCACGCGTTTTCTCCCGAGTGAAAAAAATCATCTGCGAGCTCGTAAAACAGCAAAAAAATTGCACCGTGTGAGCCCGCCTTAAGGGAGTATAAATATATAAAAAGATGTTTCAGTATTAAATGCATTTTCTGAGAATTTATATTTCAAGTTTTGACTGCAAATGTCACGTCCATAACGCTGGAATTGCCCACTTTTAAAGAATTTATCCTCAACTAGTTTTTTTTGGTGTAGGTCTGTATTTTATTATGTTAACTTCAAATAATACTAATAGTAGGCCTAATTTAAAAATGTGGTAGCCCTATGTCCAACACATCACACTCCACTGATATGGTGGCAATTTCAGTAGATTTGCTCACTAACATTGCTGTGGAAACACAATAAGAATGGAAACTAAAATATGGTAGTATCGTGCTACAGCGCACATTATATCAGCTGCAGTTCTGGCGCCTCAGTCCCAATACTGTAAAACTCGACGTACATTCAGATCACATGTTAATGCCGCGGTAGAGTAACACTCACAGGACACTGCACTTATTCACAATCACAAAAGTTGATTATTTGCTCGTGCTTTAAAGCTTTACCGGGTAAACATTTCATTGGCGTTCTGTTCTAATGCACTTTTTCTGAGCGCACACTGTCAAACAGCGCCAAACTGGATTTTTGTTGGGTCAGACCCATCTGACAGCGATGGGGGGCCGAGACCGAGAGAGCTACATGGAAAAAATATGCACCAAACAAGCCACTATGAAATTTAGCTGTTTTGATGAATACAAAAGTTGGGTGACCCTCCCCTCAGCAAATAATAAAAAGACATGACCCTCCCCTATTTTCCTCCGGTGGCCTCAAAAGTGAATGAAATATGTTTTTGTAATTGTTATTGAAATACCAGGAGAGTTTTATATTATTGTGGCAGTTATAGATCCATGCGTGTTAGAAATAGATATGGGTCACTAAAGTAATAATGATTGCAGAAACATTCATGCATTTAATATTCAACAGTATTATTGATCTGCCTTACTTCAGGTGGACGATGACGCAATTTTCTTCTAGAAACAAACTTTGTTGTATTATTTTCATGTTATCACTGTGAAGCTGCTTTGATACAATCTGTATTGTAAAAAGCGCTATATAAATAAAGCTGACTAGACAACAAGCGACTCATCTGGAATTAAAGGGTTAAATGGCTCTTATTCCATTTTATGTACATTTTTTGTCTTTTTATTATGTGCTTTTGTATGGAAGCTTGTTTCCGCCACAGAATAAAACATTTTAAAAGATAATTATGACGTTTCATCTCAGAATCTCGCAATTCTGAGATATAAACATGCAATTCTGAGATAAAACGTCACAATTATCATTTAAAATGTTTTATTTTGTGGCAGAAAGAGCTTCCATACAAAATCACATAATAAAATGACAAAAAATTGACATAAATGGAATAATAGCCATTTAACCCTTAAATGCATGAATGTTTCTGCAATCATTATTACATTTACAAGAAACTCTTTTATTTTTTATTCTGTGGGGGAATTTGAGTTTTAGCTTTTACTTATTTCAGTACGTTTTCCAAAGCAACGTTTTAGTTTAATGTTTAGTAATTTTACTATGTTCTTATTAGTTGTTGTTTTGACTAATTAGGTTTAATTGATATTATTTTAGTTTTAGTGTTTTATTTATTTCCAGTGAGTAATGTTATTGCTTCAACTAACTTATTTCAGTCAACCCAGACAAATTTTCATTTAATATTTAATACTCTTTGTTTTGTCTAATTTTTACAATTTTGGCTTTTCTTTTTCTTTCCAGTTTTAGCTATTTATTTTTAGGGTAACACTTTATTTCGATGGTCCACTTTAGAGTATTAGTAGACTATTATGGAAATTCTAAAGTGGACTATCGAAATATTTTTTTTATATCTATTATTATAATTTATTTCGGCTTTATTAGAAAATGTAAAATGTTTATAATAGTTTTAGTTGATGATAGTAAACCCTCACAGGGTCCGCTGATGTTCTCCAACTCGTCTATCATCTCTACCCATAATTCCCTCCGGCTGGAACGGGATTTTTGCGGCTCTTTTACGGATTGAGGAGTTGGAGTTTGACGTACAGTGTTGACATGCTGTGTCTGGACCGAATCTCAGAGCGCATGTTTCCTTCACAGGGAACCCAATCCCAGAATGCAGTTTGACATGAAGTGCAAACAAGAGAAAAACACCCGTGTCTAAAATGGTTCCCATCTAAATAAAAATGAACCTCGCAACACATTTGTCGTGGCTGCTGTTCACAGATCAGCCGACGCTGGCTTCACTTCAGGAGATCGAGATGCAAACCCTCAGAAACACTGTTGATGACACCAGAGCCGTGAACACATTCACACATTAACACCTGCTGTGTTTCAGCAGCGCAACAGTGTGAGCTAAACTGTTACACACACACACTCGCTCGCATAAACACGTCTCAGAGGTACCGTTAATTATATATTAATATATTTTTTAAATGTTTTGACTTAGCATGTATTTTCATATTTTCCGTTTTCAGTGTAATTTTAGCAACTTTGTTATGTGCATTTGTCCTGTTTATTAGTCATTTTTACTATTTATTTCAGTTTTTATTTTATTTCAGTTTTATTTATTTTAGTGTTTTTGCCCAAGGCTAAATGATTTAATTTGATTTCATCTTTATTTAAATAAAAATGTTTTCAATAATTTTAGTTTTAGTTAACAATAATAACCCTGACATTTTTGCCAATGCTGTTTGGTTTCCAATATTCTTCAGAATATCATATTTTGTGTCCCACAGAAGAAAGGATGTCCGTCATACAGGACTGTAATGAGTAAATGCTGACAGAATTATCATTTTTGCCTGAATTATGCCTTTAAATATGAAGGTCAGAGACGGAGGGACATGAAAATGACTTGCATTAATAAGTGTAATATGTTTCCCTGTTCTGGAATCAGCCTGTGATCGGCATCAGATGCTTTACAGTAACAACACACATCTGACATCAGCTGCAGGACACACACACACACTGATTCAACAACTGAATATACTCTCTCACACACACACACACACACACACATAACCCAGCATCCCCATCAGAGCCACTGCGAGACACAGAGGAAGGAGCGTTTGCTGCTCGTGTGTGTGTCCTGAATTATAATGATCGGATTATGAACTCGATGACATTCCTGCATTCCCTCTGAACGCCAGAACGGACACACATCTCTATATGAAGACAGGCATAAAGAACAGCGCGCACGACCAGTGAGGTCTCGTCCACTCGACAGGACCGTTGCTTATTTCAGCGTCTGGGGTTTTAATCTCTCAGGCCTCTCCTTCCTCTAGTGTCATTAACTCCAGTGTCACGCGTGCATCTACTGCCCTCTAGTGCTCAGGACTGGACAACTGTGTTCACACACGGAACTGCTAGGAAAGATTTGTACATTTCCAGCCATATTTCAGTATAGGAAACATATCTGTGTGTCAACAGTTGAACAATTAATGAGAACGACTGAATCAACTGATACCAGAACAGCTCATAACACTGATATTGACCCACTGCATCTCAAATAAGAGCAACGAAATATCACCATTTAAAACTAAGGAGATTTCAACCATATACGAAGAAAAGGTTTTATCCGTCAGGAGAACCGTGTGTTTAAAGCACAAATGGAAACAACATTATATGCATCATCTGAAGTGAGTTAGATACTCTTAAACCAGATACTCTGTGCTAATGATGTTCATTACATATTTTAAAGATTTAAAACTGTCTAACTTATAGTTTCTTTTCAAATCAATTATCTTAACTTCTCTGCACTACATAATATAGAGATTTATTTATGCATTTAAATATGTCAATTTAATGATTTGTATGTTTTTTTATTTCATTTGTTTGTGTTTTATTTATTTGTTTGTTTTTATTAGTTTTTCTTTTTATTTGTTTGTTTGTTTAGTTATGTATTTGAATATTTGTCAATTTAATAAAACAAAACACAAACAAAAAAATCATTAGTTTGTTTTTTGTTTGTGTTTTATTTATTTGTTTGTTTTTTGTCTTTATTCGTTTGTTTGTTTTTATTTGTTTGTTTGGTTAGTTGGTTGGATAATTATTTGGTTGATTGGTTGTTTTTTGGTGATTAGTTGGTTGGTTGGTTGTTAGTTATGTGGTTGGATGGTTAGTTGATGGTTTAGTTGTTGGTTTTTTTGGTGATGTTTTTATGATGTTATTTAAACCAACATTGTTGTTTTTTTGTGTGGCTGTAAGCTGCTTAAGAAAGATTATTTCGTTCTTTGGAATAGGGGACAGATATTATAAGATTTGATCTTCTTTCTGCTCCCTTTTGCACATGGGAATTTAAATTATCTAAAGAAGAAAATGAAATGTCTTGTGTTTTACCATGGAGCAATACAATAAATGAAATGAAATGAAAAAATGAGTGATTAGTTGGTTGGTTAATTATTTAGTTGGTTGGTTAGTTATTTGGTTGGTAAGTTGGTTGGTTAGTTGGTTGGTTACTTGGTTGCTTAGTTGGTTAGTTAGTTGATTAGTTGGTTGGTTAGTTGGTTGGTTAGTTAGTTGGTTGATTTGTTGGTTGGTTAGTTATTTGGTTGATTAGTTGATTAGTAGGTAGGTTAGTTGATTCGTTGGTCGGTTAGTTGGTTAGTTGGTTGGTTACTTGGTTGCTTAGTTGGTTAGCTAGTCTATTAGTTGGCTGGTTAGTTAGTTGGTTGATTAGTTGGTTGGTTAGTTAGTTAGTTGGTTGATTCGTTGGTTGGTTAGTTAGTTGGTTGGTTAGTTAGTTGGTTTATTAGTTGGTTGGTTAGTTAGTTAGTTGGTTGATTAAGTGGTAACAGTCTAGATCAGCGGTTTAATCAATTTCTTGCCAGAGTTTTAACAACTATAAATCACACCACAACATTTGTTTTCATATCACAAATTTGCCAGTCCCACTATTAGTGAATGTGGAGGACGAGACGTCTCATCTGTATGCTGCAGGAACGCCAGACAGAAAACAACTACAGCAGGAAAATCTTATTTCACTTGTGTTTTTCATACAGCAAGCATCCAATTTGCCCTCGGAGCCTCGGAGTGAAATGACTGTCACGGATGAGAACTCGGGATAGTTTAAGCTCGGCTTGAACTGCGACGTCTGATTCCCAATGCTGAGCGACACGCCTCGACTGAGGGGGAACTCGATGAATACATAATACTTTCAAACTTCACATCACATCACTTCTCAATTACACAGGAATATTAACAGGCCGGCCGATCTCACAACAAACCTATCAGTAAACATGTCTCGAACAAGCAGGTTTATGTCCAAACAGAGAGTGAAAATAATACTGCATGACTAAATCACATGCATCAGAAAACATGCCATTGTATAATGCATTATGAATGGATTCATAATGTACATTGTAATGCATTATATCTTTCCATAAATAATCGTAACTAAAGTTAAAATGCATTATAATATTTACAGATTCCTAGTTACGTCTGAATATCCTTGATTTGCATGTGTTGTAATGCATTATACTTTCTAAAGGTGCAAAACTGAATAGACATTATAATAACTGTGGTTATTTATGAGCTCATAGAATGCAATACAAGGCATCTCACTGCCCTGCATCATATCTGCTGAATTGAATACTTGTTTCTTACTAATTTTGGCACAAAAAAAATCCATTTTTATATGATTTTAGTCAAAATGGTTGAAAAATCTTTGTAAATATCACATTTAATATGATTTAGTAGCTTATTACTTTTCAAAACTTTGCGTACCCTCAGGGCTTGGTGCTGATGTGCTAATGCATGCATAAATTGCAGCATTTTATGACAAATTTCAAAATGGCCAATGCTCAAAAAACGTAAAATGGGTATCATTCGATTCGGCTAGAATCAATTCATTCGAGTTTTATGATTTTTAGTTATAATAAAAAATAGCTATTTTTCATATGCCCTGACCCGTAGGTGGCGCTGTGCCGAAACGCTGCATGTAGCCTCAGGTCATGCTTGTGATGACATGTACCAATTTTCGCCTCAATACGCTAAAGCGTTGCGGAGATACAGCCTCGCATCCAATTTGGCGTGCTCTTCGCCGAATTTGTCCACACGTTATTCGAGAACGTTTTTTTCCAGCATGGTCATGATGTCATACGATGGATCGATTGAATCGTCTTGAGCCAAGGAATCAGATGAAAAAAGAATTTAGTCTCTAGCTCTTATGGTTCAAAAGTTATTAGCATTAGATGGAATTTTGGACATGTGGTGGCGCTAGAGGGTTAGAGTTAGAGACTCCAAAATTGCTGTGGTTAATGTTGGGACTGTCCTCTATCAGTGTGCCAAATTTCACAACTTTTCACCATACGTTTCTATGGGCTGCAATAGACTTCCAGAGCAGGTAAGCCTGGCCCAGTGACGGAAGAAAACGCAAACATGAACCAGATGTTTTCTGAATTATCTGTGGGTGTTTTACTACATCCAACCATATTAAACTTGTGCTTAAATGGAGAATTTGAACATTTTCTTGCAGATTATAAGATAGAATGATACTTTTTTTTCATTAAATACAAAACTTGTTGTTGATATTTGATATTTTATTGTTGATAAGATGCAGCGCTGTGTAATTATTACAACGTATTATAACTGTGGCTACAATTATTCACAAGATCATACAATGCAATATAAGGGCGATTACAAAGCAAAATCAATGCTTTAAAATACTTTAATAATGCATTATATACAGTATAAAGGCCTCAAGTAAAGTTCTGCCAGACTCGATTGTTGTTTCATGTACAGTAATGTGGAGTTAGATTCTTCACAGATGCAGTAGTCACTCACTCACTCACTCACTCGCACACTCACTCGCTCGCACACTCACTCGCACACTCACTCAGTCGCACACTCACTCGCACACTCACTCACTCACTCACTCACTCACACACTCACTCGCTCGCACACTCACTCACTCACTCGCACACTCGCACACTCACTCGCACACTCACTCAGTCGCACACTCACTCACTCACTCACTCAGTCGCACACTCACTCGCACACTCACTCGCTCGCACACTCGCACACTCACTCGCACACTCACTCGCTCGCACACTCGCACACTCACTCGCACACTCACTCAGTCGCACACTCACTCAGTCGCACACTCACTCACTCGCACACTCACTCAGTCGCACACTCACTCAGTCGCACACTCACTCAGTCGCACACTCGCTCGCACACTCACTTGCACACGCTCGCACGCTCGCTCGCACGCTCGCTCACTCAGTCGCACACTCACTCAGTCGCACACTCACTCAGTCGCACACTCACTCAGTCGCACACTCACTCAGTCGCACACTCACTCACTCACACACTCACTCGCACACTCACTCAGTCGCACACTCACTCGCACACTCACTCACTCACTCACTCACTCACACACTCACTCGCTCGCACACTCACTCACTCACTCGCACACTCGCACACTCACTCGCACACTCACTCAGTCGCACACTCACTCACTCACTCACTCAGTCGCACACTCACTCGCACACTCACTCGCTCGCACACTCGCACACTCACTCAGTCGCACACTCACTCGCACACTCACTCGCTCGCACACTCGCACACTCACTCGCACACTCACTCAGTCGCACACTCACTCAGTCGCACACTCGCTCGCACACTCAGTCGCACACTCACTCACTCGCACACTCACTCAGTCGCACACTCACTCAGTCGCACACTCACTTGCACACGCTCGCACGCTCGCTCACTCAGTCGCACACTCACTCAGTCGCACACTCACTCAGTCGCTCAGTCGCACACTCACTCAGTCGCACACTCACTCAGTCGCACACTCACTCAGTCGCACACTCACTCGCACACTCACTCAGTCGCACACTCACTCAGTCGCTCAGTCGCACACTCACTCAGTCGCACACTCACTCACTCGCACACTCACTCACTCACACACTCACTCGCACACTCACTCAGTCGCACACTCACTCAGTCGCACACTCACTCAGTCGCACACTCACTCAGTCGCACACTCACTCAGTCGCACACTCACTCAGTCGCACACTCACTCAGTCGCACACTCACTCAGTCGCACACTCACTCAGTCGCACACTCACTCAGTCGCACACTCACTCAGTCGCACACTCACTCACTCACACACTCACTCGCACACTCACTCAGTCGCACACTCACTCGCACACTCACTCAGTCGCACACTCACTCAGTCGCACACTCACTCAGTCGCACACTCACTCAGTCGCACACTCACTCAGTCGCACACTCACTCAGTCGCACACTCACTCAGTCGCACACTCACTCAGTCGCACACTCACTCAGTCGCACACTCACTCAGTCGCACACTCACTCAGTCGCACACTCACTCAGTCGCTCAGTCGCACACTCACTCAGTCGCACACTCACTCACTCGCACACTCACTCACTCACACACTCACTCGCACACTCACTCAGTCGCACACTCACTCAGTCGCACACTCACTCAGTCGCACACTCACTCAGTCGCACACTCACTCAGTCGCACACTCACTCAGTCGCTCAGTCGCACACTCACTCAGTCGCACACTCACTCACTCGCACACTCACTCACTCACACACTCACTCGCACACTCACTCAGTCGCACACTCACTCAGTCGCACACTCACTCAGTCGCACACTCACTCAGTCGCACACTCACTCAGTCGCACACTCACTCAGTCGCACACTCACTCAGTCGCACACTCACTCAGTCGCACACTCACTCAGTCGCACACTCACTCAGTCGCACACTCACTCAGTCGCACACTCACTCAGTCGCACACTCACTCAGTCGCACACTCACTCAGTCGCACACTCACTCACTCACACACTCACTCGCACACTCACTCAGTCGCACACTCACTCGCACACTCACTCAGTCGCACACTCACTCAGTCGCACACTCACTCAGTCGCTCAGTCGCACACTCACTCAGTCGCACACTCACTCACTCGCACACTCACTCACTCACACACTCACTCAGTCGCACACTCACTCAGTCGCACACTCACTCAGTCGCACACTCACTCAGTCGCACACTCACTCAGTCGCACACTCACTCACTCACACACTCACTCGCACACTCACTCAGTCGCACACTCACTCGCACACTCACTCACTCACTCACTCACTCACACACTCACTCGCTCGCACACTCACTCACTCACTCGCACACTCGCACACTCACTCGCACACTCACTCAGTCGCACACTCACTCACTCACTCACTCAGTCGCACACTCACTCGCACACTCACTCGCTCGCACACTCGCACACTCACTCAGTCGCACACTCACTCGCACACTCACTCGCTCGCACACTCGCACACTCACTCGCACACTCACTCAGTCGCACACTCACTCAGTCGCACACTCGCTCGCACACTCAGTCGCACACTCACTCACTCGCACACTCACTCAGTCGCACACTCACTCAGTCGCACACTCACTTGCACACGCTCGCACGCTCGCTCACTCAGTCGCACACTCACTCAGTCGCACACTCACTCAGTCGCTCAGTCGCACACTCACTCAGTCGCACACTCACTCAGTCGCACACTCACTCACTCACACACTCACTCGCACACTCACTCAGTCGCACACTCACTCAGTCGCTCAGTCGCACACTCACTCAGTCGCACACTCACTCACTCGCACACTCACTCACTCACACACTCACTCGCACACTCACTCAGTCGCACACTCACTCAGTCGCACACTCACTCAGTCGCACACTCACTCAGTCGCACACTCACTCAGTCGCACACTCACTCAGTCGCACACTCACTCAGTCGCACACTCACTCAGTCGCACACTCACTCAGTCGCACACTCACTCAGTCGCACACTCACTCAGTCGCACACTCACTCACTCACACACTCACTCGCACACTCACTCAGTCGCACACTCACTCGCACACTCACTCAGTCGCACACTCACTCAGTCGCACACTCACTCAGTCGCACACTCACTCAGTCGCACACTCACTCAGTCGCACACTCACTCAGTCGCACACTCACTCAGTCGCACACTCACTCAGTCGCACACTCACTCAGTCGCACACTCACTCAGTCGCACACTCACTCAGTCGCACACTCACTCAGTCGCACACTCACTCAGTCGCACACTCACTCAGTCGCTCAGTCGCACACTCACTCAGTCGCACACTCACTCACTCGCACACTCACTCACTCACACACTCACTCGCACACTCACTCAGTCGCACACTCACTCAGTCGCACACTCACTCAGTCGCACACTCACTCAGTCGCACACTCACTCAGTCGCACACTCACTCAGTCGCTCAGTCGCACACTCACTCAGTCGCACACTCACTCACTCGCACACTCACTCACTCACACACTCACTCGCACACTCACTCAGTCGCACACTCACTCAGTCGCACACTCACTCAGTCGCACACTCACTCAGTCGCACACTCACTCAGTCGCACACTCACTCAGTCGCACACTCACTCAGTCGCACACTCACTCAGTCGCACACTCACTCAGTCGCACACTCACTCAGTCGCACACTCACTCAGTCGCACACTCACTCACTCACACACTCACTCGCACACTCACTCAGTCGCACACTCACTCGCACACTCACTCAGTCGCACACTCACTCAGTCGCACACTCACTCAGTCGCACACTCACTCAGTCGCACACTCACTCAGTCGCACACTCACTCAGTCGCACACTCACTCAGTCGCACACTCACTCAGTCGCACACTCACTCAGTCGCACACTCACTCAGTCGCACACTCACTCAGTCGCACACTCACTCAGTCGCACACTCACTCAGTCGCACACTCACTCAGTCGCACACTCACTCAGTCGCACACTCACTCACTCACACACTCACTCACTCACACACTCACTCACACACTCACTCACTCGCACACTCACTCGCACACTCACTCACTCACACACTCACTCACTCACACACTCACTCGCTCGCACACTCACTCACTCGCTCGCACACTCACTCAGTCGCACACTCACTCGCACACTCACTCGCTCGCACACTCGCACACTCACTCGCACACTCACTCAGTCGCACACTCACTCGCACACTCGCTCGCACACTCAGTCGCACGCACACTGGCTCGCACACTCAGTCGCACACTCACTCACTCGCACACTCACTCAGTCGCACACTCACTCAGTCGCACACTCACTCAGTCGCACACTCGCTCGCACACTCACTTGCACACTCGCTCGCACACTCGCTCGCACGCTCGCACACTCGCTTGCTCACTCAGTCGCACACTCACTCAGTCGCACACTCACTCAGTCGCACACTCACTTGCACACTCACTCGCTTGCACACTCACTCACTCACTCGCACACTCACTCACTCACTCACTCACTCACTCACTCGCACACTCACTCGCTCGCACGCACAATCGCTCAATCGCACACTTGCACACTCACACACAATCGCTCAATCGCACACTCGCACACAGTCACTCGCTCACTCACTCAGTCGCACACACACAATCGCTCAATCGCACACTCGCACACTCAGTCACACGCACACTCGCTTGCTCGCTCACTCAGTCACTCAGTCACTCGCACACTCACTCGCACACTCGCACACTCACTCACTGACTCACTCACTCAGATCTCACCGGATGTCTTCATCAGTGACGGTGAAGGCTTTGCAGAGCGGCTGGGATGTGTTGAGCCATATAGCGGGGTTCTTCTCGGCGGCGCTGGAGGTCTGACCCGTGATGGGCGCTGAGCTCATGTGTAGAGCGCTCGCTATAGCGGACAGCAGCGTCGCGTCCGACGAGTCCGGCCCGATACCTGTTACACACACACACACAGAAGCCGTTAACACACAGAGCGCTCGCTATAGCGGACAGCAGCGTCGCGTCCGACGAGTCCGGCCCGATACCTGTTACACACACACACACAGAAGCCGTTACACACACACACACACAGAAGCCGTTACACACACAGCGCTCGCTATAGCGGACAGCAGCGTCGCGTCCGACGAGTCCGGCCCGATACCTGTTACAAACACACACACACACAGAAGCCGTTAACACACAGAGCGCTCGCTATAACGGACAGCAGCGTCGCGTCCGACGAGTCCGGCCCGATACCTGTTACACACACACACACAGAAGCCGTTAACACACAGAGCGCTCGCTATAGCGGACAGCAGCGTCGCGTCCGACGAGTCCGGCCCGATACCTGTTACACACACACACACAGAAGCCGTTACACACACACACACACAGAAGCCGTTACACACACAGCGCTCGCTATAGCGGACAGCAGCGTCGCGTCCGACGAGTCCGGCCCGATACCTGTTACAAACACACACACACACAGAAGCCGTTAACACACAGAGCGCTCGCTATAACGGACAGCAGCGTCGCGTCCGACGAGTCCGGCCCGATACCTGTTACAAACACACACACACACAGAAGCCGTTAACACACAGAGCGCTCGCTATAACGGACAGCAGCGTCGCGTCCGACGAGTCCGGCCCGATACCTGTTACACACACACACACAGAAGCCGTTACACACACACACACACAGAAGCCGTTACACACACAGCGCTCGCTATAGCGGACAACAGCGTCGCGTCTGACGAGTCCGGCCCGATACCTGTTACACACACACACACAGAAGCCGTTACACACACACACACACAGAAGCCGTTACACACACAGCGCTCGCTATAGCGGACAACAGCGTCGCGTCTGACGAGTCCGGCCCGATACCCGTTAAACACACACACAAACACACACACAGAAGCCGTTACACACACACACACACACAGAAGCCGTTACACACAGAGCGCTTGCTATAGTGGACAGCAGCGTTGCGTCTAGAGATGTTCCGATACCATTTTTTCCCTTCCGATTACCTGTGTGTTAAAAAAAAAAAAAAAAAAGATCATACTACGCCTGCATGACTTTGATATGATTATCATTGTGGTAAGGCCTGGCTTAGGTTAAACCCTTTGTAAAACATGAATGAATACACCAAATGAAATCCATTTAGTTTTAAATTTATTTTTAAATAGAACAGTATAAACAGTAGTGCAACAGAAACTTAACTAAATAAATATAGGAATGATTTTTTTAAATTAAAGTGTAGCCACAATATTGTAAAATAAAGGCATTTCAATTTTTAATTAGAACAGTATAAAACAGTAGTGCAACAGCAACTTTTTTCTTTAAAAAAATTAAAGTGCAGCAGCCATTATGTACTAAAATAAAAAGGCATTTAAATCTTTAAATAGTGCAGTATAACAATAGTGCAACACCAACCTAAGTAAACAAACAAAAAAAATACAAATCAAAAGAGCAGTAGCTACACAGTAAACAAAAAATACTTTAAAACAAGTAGGCTACACATTGCAGTAGCATTTTAGCAATTTAGTATTGCTCATAATTTCAAGAGCAAAGGCAGATTCTTCTTCAGGAAGATGAGCATTTCTGCCCTCTCTCCTTCTAGCCTGTTCCTTCTTGCATCAATAATGTTGGACGCTGCACTGAACAGTCTCTCACTGTCAACACTGGTACAAGGAGCACAGAGAAACTTTGCAGCAGTGGCAGCCAGGTTGGGAAACCGAATTTGGTTGACTCCCCAGTACTGGAATGGACTGTCTGAGCGTGGGACTGTTTGCTCTGTCAAATATGTCTGTATTTGAACTTGTGTGCTTGTGCTACTGCTACTTGCCCCACATTCCTCATCATGCTCCTGCAGGATTTCCTCAAACAGGCCTTTCAAGCTGCTCTTTCTGCTGCTGCTGTCTGCCTGTGCTTCCATACGTGGGGCTTTATGGGGGTTTTCTGGCAGTCTCTGCTCCCTCAGGTGTGGTCCTGCTCAATAACACCATCTTCTCCACCTCTCGGGTCAGAGCATCCTTGGCATGCTTGATGCTGTCTGCTCCTGTGAAGTATCTAAAAACAATGAAAAATAATAAATAAATGTCTCTTATTGTGTAAAATAAACAAATAAACAACCTCCTACATAGTAGCTTTTGTGGTAACATATTGATGCAATAGTAATCAATAATTATAATGCAATATCTAGTTATCCAAAAAAACACCATTTCAAAATGTTGTTTATAATATAGACATTTGTAAAAATTAGACATACCTGTCTTTGAATCGTGGATCTAAAAGAGTGGCAACTGCATACAAGGGCTCATTCTCGATGGTCTTGAATCTTTTCTGGACAGCCTCAAGAAGGGTTGTTTTTAGAGATGCACCGATTACAATTTTCTAGGCCGATCCCGATTTTAGCCGATTCCGATTTTATTTTTTCAAACCACTTTACAGCACACACAAATATTTATTTTCTGTCTTCTCTTTAATAGAACGTTTTGCATAGAACATTTTTTGAACAGATAATCGCTATAAAATAGAACTATATAAATGACTCCTAGTGTGGGAAATTCTCTCACATCTAAAGTGCAGTGTTATGGAAGAACCATTTCCTTTTCACATCCAATATCCAATAATTTTTTTTTATATATTTAGCAAACTAAACTTCTGTATGAAAACAGGTAATGGCAATAAAATAATATATAAATAACAAATAAAAATTCAATAAATATAGCCTTGCAGTATAAAGATATTTCTCTTTCTCACACACACACACACACACACAGGCCTATTGCAATCACTTGTTGTATATCAATGGCAAGTTATATTTCTCAAACAGTTCTTCTCTCATCTGACACATGTCCAGCCAAGCTAAACAGGACAAGTGGAGCATGTGCAGGGAAACAATTAAATAATAATAAAAACAAGTTTAAATGGGTAAATTTTCTATAAATATTTTTGAGTCTTCGTTTTCTTTCTGACATAGCCTAGCCTACTTCAGTTCTTGTTAAAACACACCAGACATGCAAATTCTTTGCATTTTGGGCACTTTTTGGATGAAATCATATTTATTTTGTCCATCAAAAGTGTGCTTTCACTTAAATTGAGCGCAGCAAAAATAGATTCGGCGCTGAAACCCGCGCTTCACTGTTGGTCACGCGCGGCTCCTGCTCGACGCTCACGCGCGGCTCCGGCTCGCGGTGTGAATGCACTCATTGATTAACATGCACGCCGAACAAAAAAAAAAACGCGCTGCACCTTGCGGTGTGAAACGGCCGTAATTCACGAGGTTTCCTACATGTGTGCGTTCCGTGTGCACGTGTGATGCTGATGTTGCGCGATGTTAATCATGCGGCGCCCGAGTGCATTTGACCGGCATAAAATCGGATTATGTCAGACTGACCGGCCGGTCGCCGATCATGGCCAATCACGTGAAAACCGGCCGATTCCGTCACCAGCCGATCAATCGGTGCATCTAACTTGTTTTCATGGTTTTTATACCCGTGTCCCCCTCGTTCTCCCGAGCAAGCAGGCGTTTCAGCACTGTGACTGAGGGGATGACTTCAGCTGCAGAAGAGGTGGAGGAGCTAATCTGTCTAGTCAGTTCTTCAAATGGTGCCAGAACAGTGATTGTTTTCTCCAGTAAAGCCCACTGGTTAGCCGTAAGGGTCACTGGCAGGTCGTGGTCAGCTCCATATGCTGAAATTGACCGCTTCTGCTCCAGTAAACTCTCAACCATATAGTAGCTACTGTTCCACCTCGTTGCTACGTCTTGTTGCAGACGTTTGGTGGGCATTTGGAGATCTTTTTGGATATCCTCCAGGCGTGTAGTAGCCAGTGGCGAGTGTTTGAAATGCGCGACTATCTTCCTACCATTTGCCAGTGCATCACTCACACTTCCCTGTGACAGTAGCCCTTCATGCACCGCCAGCTGAAGAGTGTGGGCGAAGCATCCCAAACTGGGTACATCTCGTCCATGGCTTTCTTCATGTTGCTAGCGTTGTCGCGCAAAACAACATGAACGTTGGACTTGGGGATTTTCCACTTTACTAGCATCCTCTCAATTGCTTCGGCAATTAACGTGCCAGTATGTGACCCTCGAAACTCGTTGGCGTGCAGCACCGCACTTCGAGGGGTAAATGTTGACTCTCTGTCCACCCAGTGTGACGTTAAACTTAGCAAAGACATGGGGCACACGTCGGAGCTCCAAATGTCCGTGGCAAAGCTGATTGCATCCACGTCTTTCACAAAATGTGTTCACTAACTGTCTCATATAATTTGGGTAGCGCAGTTTCCGAGATATATTTATGACCTGGCAAACAGTACCTTGGCTCCAAATGCTCCACTAAGCGGCGAAATCCCACGTTTTCGACGACAGACAGGGGTTGGTCATCCAGGACAATAAACTCCGAAATTTTGTCGGTTATTTTTCTTGCTTTTTGGCTGTCTTTGGGGAATTTATCTCGTCGCTGGAAGGCAGTTTCCAGAGTTTGCTGCTGCAGTTCGTCCTTCTTTTTACCCTTAGCATTAGTAAATTCGTCGTGCTCTTTAGCGTGACGCGTCTTCAAATGTTTGATTAAGTTGCTGGTGTTGAAATTTGCAACACTCGTGCCACCCCTCGAAATCGCTTCTTTGCATATGTTGCATGTCGCCGTCTTAGTGGTGCGAACATCCACTGTAAAGTACTGCCAAACCGCAGACATGATGCGCTAACGCTAGCTCCTGGAGGCGTCACGTGATCAGTTCTTCTTCGCCCCTCTAATGGGCACAGCGCAACTGTTTTAAGAGCGACGAAGAAGAACTGTGTCAGAGCTAACGGAGCTAACCAGTAAATAGATTCCTGTTTCTGATAAATTACGTGGTATCAGATCGGTGCCTGGACTCCAGTACTCACCGATACCGATGCCAGCATTTTCGGCAGTATCGGAGGCATTTCCGATACTGGTATCGGAATCGGAACAACTCTAGTTGCGTCCGACGAGTCCGGCCCGATACCTGTTACACACACACACACAGAAGCCGATACACACCCAACCACAGAAGCCGCCACACACACACACACAGAAGCCATTACACACCCACACACAGAAGCGGTTACACACCCACACACACAAGCCGTCACACACCGTCACACAGAAGCTGTTACACACCTGACACAGAAGCAGTTACACACACACACACACACACAGAGAGAGAAGCCGTTACACACCGTCACACAGAAGCTGTTACACACCGTCACACAGAATCCGTTACACACCGTCACACAGAATCTGTTACACACCGTCACACAGAATCCGTTACACACCGTCACACAGAATCCGTTACACACCGTCACACAGAATCCGTTACACACCGTCACATAGAATCCGTTACACACCGTCACATAGAATATGTATCACACCGTCACACAGAATCCGTTACACATCGTCACACAGAAGCCGTTACACACCGTCATAAAGAATCTGTTACACACTGTCACACAGAATCCGTTACACACGTCACACAGAAGCCGTTACACACACCCACACAGAATCTGTTACACACCGTCACACAGAAGTCGTTACACACCGTCACACAGAATCCGTTACACACCGTCACACAGAAGCTGTTACACACACACACACACACACACACACAGAATCCGTTACACAGCGTCACAGAGAATCCATTACACACCGTCACACAGAAGCTGTTACACACACACACACACACACACACAGAATCCGTTACACACCGTCAAACAGAAGCCGTTACACACCGTCACACAGAAGCTGTTACACACGCACACACACACACAGAAGCCGTTACACACCCAAACACAGAAGCCGTCAACACACACACACACACACACACACACACACACACACACACACACACAGAAGCCGTTACACAAACACACACACACAAAAGCCGTTACACACACACACACACACACACACACACACACACGCACGCACACACACACACACACACAATAGCCGCTGTAACGAGACTTAAAAACATCTTACTCTGTAAGCCTTTGGGCAGATCCATCGTCCTGAGAACTTCCTCCGACACGTCCGACGACCTCAGGCCCTTCAAGCGCTTCTCCCAGAACAGCTGCACACACACGTAAACATGAATGTAAAAGGTCAGATCATCCTGCATGCATCAACACTGATATCACTTCACAGACATGTGTGTGTGTGAGAGAGAGAGTGTGTGTGTGTGAGTACGTGCGTGTGCTTGTGTCTGTGTGTGAGTCTGTGTCTGTGTGTTTGTGTGAGTGTCTCTGTGTGTGAGTCTGTGTCTGTGTGTGAGTGTCTCTGTGTCTGTGTGTGTGTGTGTGT
>CM060595.1:60770614-60778114 GCA_030578255.1 Tiaroga cobitis | reverse complement strand
TAATTTTGACTATAAAATCAAAGGTTAAAATCACAAAAACTGAATCTCTGACAGGTTTTAAAGTGGCGTCTCAGTTTCAGACGGTTTGAGTGTTTGATCTTTCTAACGATGCATATTTATGATAAATATATGATGGTGTAAAAATGCAATAAAAACATCCTGTCATCGATAAATACATTTCTGAATAAAAAGGTGTTGAAACGTCTGCAAGCGCAGCGAGGAAGCGGTAGTGAGAGGAGAAGAGAGAAATGTAAGAGGTTTTATAGACTTGTTTTATAGATGTTTTAGACTTTCATGACCTTTGACCTTCACATGAACAACTGAGATCTTCTGCAGCCGTTTAGATCACAATCTATCGACAGTGTGAATCTACAAGTATGTATACCTCGCCGAGTCTCACTCAAACACACACACACACACACTCGTAATCACAGACAAAGTCTATTAGAATATTTCCAAATAACAAACCCTGGGTTTCCAAACAATTAAAAACCTGCCTTAATGAAAGAAAAATTGCCTTTTGTTCAGGCAACATGGAATTAGCGCAGGAAAAAAGGAAACAATTAAGGGGGGATATCCTAAAGGCAAAAATTTAATATAAAAACACAATAGAGAGTAAATTTTTTAGCGGGAATATAAAACAGGCTTGGCAGGGCTTAAATATTTTAATGGGAAAAAATTGCAATAAAAGCACCAGTCCTGTAGTCTGCAGTCAAAGTCTCGTAGATGAAATGAACACATTCTTCTGCAGGTTTAAGTATTCACCAATACTTATCACAGAAGATGCGGTTGCAAAAAGCCTCACTAAATTAAAGCCGGATACGGCCAGCGGCCCAGATGGCCTAAAAGCCCGCTTACTTAAAGACTGTGCCCCACAATTAAAAGGTGTTTTTTAAAGGCTTTTTAACTTTCTTCTAGTTGCAGGTGTACCCACATCTTGGAAATTTTCTTTAATAAGGCCGATACCTAAAAAGCCTGGTGCAAGTAAGCCTGAAGATCATCACCTCCATATTATGTAAAACAATGGAGAGAGTTCTGGTAGACCTCTTGACCTCCCAAGTAACCAGCGTGATAGATCCGCTGCAGTTCGCTTATAGAAGTAACAGAGGGACAGATGATGCTGTGCTGGTCCTCTTAGACTATTTCAAAACAGCTTGCACTCCCAAAAGGGCATGCTAGAGTTTTATTTATAGATTTTAGTGCAGCATTTAATTCTATGAAGTTCCATATTCTCCTGCAAAGACTAGTTAATATTAATATAGATGACGGCCTGATTCTCTGGATCAGAGACTTTCTCTCTTGTCGCCCTCAGAGGGTAAGTGTAAATTGCTTTTTGTCTGGAGTGCGTACCATTAGTACAGGCTGCCCTCAAGGCAGCGTTCTTTCACCTATACTTTTTTCCTTATTTACAAATGATTTTAATATAAACAATAGCACGTTTAATTTAATTGATCAAATATGCAGATGATATGGCCTTAGTAGGACTCCTACAAAAAACGAATTCCTTGGATGAAGCCTCTTATCTTGCACATGTAAAGGCTCTTGAAGCATGGTGCAAAGAAAGCGAGCTAGAAATTAATGTGGCAAAGACAAATGAGCTAATTTTTGGCAAAAAACAAGACATAATAACAGAACCAATTTTACTAAATGGTCAAGTAGTTGAAATTGTGGAAACTTTTAAATATCTACTAGGTACGGTTCTTGATAACCACCTGAGTTTTACCGATAATACAGAATTTATCTTTAAGAAATGCTCACAACGACTGAACTGCCTGGGTGTCAGTGCTCAGATTACTGAGCTAGTGTATATTACACATATTGAAAGTGTTTTAACTTGTCACCTCTCTGCTTGGTTTGACCATTTAAACTGCAAGCTAAAGAAAAAGCTCAACAGGATAGTGTCAATGGCTAGTAAAATTGTAGGAAAACCACAAAAACCACTGTCCCAAATTTACATTGACAGAACGAGGAATAAGGCTAATCACTGCAGAGAGTATTCACCCCCTTTCTAGCCAGTGTGAACTAATGAAGTCTGGGAGGCGCTTTAGAGTGCCTCTGGCTAAAAGTGCTTTTAGAAAATCTTTCATTCCAAATGCCATTAGTATCCTTAACCAAACAAAGTAACAATAACAAATGAGCTGCTATTTTAATGTATAAGTATATTTATTCTTAATAAGATGTGTTTTTATTTTATTTTATTAATCTAGAAATGTTTCTTCATTATGTCTGAGACATTATTTGTATGTTTTATCTGTTTTGTACTGTATGTTGTGGTGAGCCAAAGAAAAATTTCCACCCCGGTGGACAATAAAGATTTATTCTATGCTATTCTATTCTATTCTATTCTCTCACTCATTCACACTCACACACACACACTCTCACACCCACACACACTCTCTCTCTCTCTCTCACACACACACACACACACTCAAGCAGTGACTTGAGCTCATACCAGGCCGAAGCCCTGCGGTGTCAGGAGCAGAACCGGCCCCGGAGCGCAGTGACCCGAGCTCATACCAGGCCGAAGCCGTGCGGTGTCAGGAGCAGAACCGGCCCCGGAGCGCAGTGACCCGAGCTCATACCAGGCCGAAGCCCTGCGGTGTCAGGAGCAGAACCGGCCCCGGAGCGCAGTGACCCGAGCTCACACCAGGCCGAAGCCGTGCGGTGTCAGGAGCAGAACCGGCCCCGGAGCGCAGTGACCCGAGCTCATACCAGGCCGAAGCCCTGCGGTGTCAGGAGCAGAACCGGCCCCGGAGCGCAGTGACCCGAGCTCACACCAGGCCGAAGCCGTGCGGTGTCAGGAGCAGAACCGGCCCCGGAGCGCAGTGACCCGAGCTCATACCAGGCCGAAGCCCTGCGGTGTCAGGAGCAGAACCGGCCCCGGAGCGCAGTGACCCGAGCTCATACCAGGCCGAAGCCCTGCGGTGTCAGGAACAGAACCGGCCCCGGAGCGCAGTGACCCGAGCTCATACCAGGCCGAAGCCCTGCGGTGTCAGGAGCAGAACCGGCCCCGGAGCGCAGTGACCTGAGCTCATACCAGGCCGAAGCCCTGCGGTGCCAGGAGCAGAACCGGCCCCGGAGCGCAGTGACCCGAGCTCATACCAGGCCGAAGCCCTGCGGTGCCAGGAGCAGAACCGGCCCCGGAGCGCAGTGACCCGAGCTCATACCAGGCCGAAGCCCTGCGGTGTCAGGAGCAGAACCGGCCCCGGAGCGCAGTGACCCGAGCTCATACCAGGCCGAAGCCCTGCGGTGTCAGGAGCAGAACCGGCCCCGGAGCGCAGTGACCCGAGCTCATACCAGGCCGAAGCCCTGCGGTGTCAGGAGCAGAACCGGCCCCGGAGCGCAGTGACCCGAGCTCATACCAGGCCGAAGCCCTGCGGTGCCAGGAGCAGAACCGGCCCCGGAGCGCAGTGACCCGAGCTCATACCAGGCCGAAGCCCTGCGGTGTCAGGAGCAGAACCGGCCCCGGAGCGCAGTGACCCGAGCTCATACCAGGCCGAAGCCGTGCGGTGTCAGGAACAGAACCGGCCCCGGAGCGCAGTGACCCGAGCTCATACCAGGCCGAAGCCCTGCGGTGTCAGGAGCAGAACCGGCCCCGGAGCGCAGTGACCCGAGCTCATACCAGGCCGAAGCCGTGCGGTGTCAGGAGCAGAACCGGCCCCGGAGCGCAGTGACCCGAGCTCATACCAAGCCGAAGCCCTGCGGTGTCAGGAGCAGAACCGGCCCCGGAGCGCAGTGACCCGAGCTCATACCAGGCCGAAGCCCTGCGGTGTCAGGAGCACAACCGGCCCCGGAGCGCAGTGACCCGAGCTCATACCAGGCCGAAGCCGTGCGGTGTCAGGAGCACAACCGGCCCCGGAGCGCAGTGACCCGAGCTCATACCAGGCCGAAGCCCTGCGGTGTCAGGAGCAGAACCGGCCCCGGAGCGCAGTGACCCGAGCTCATACCAGGCCGAAGCCGTGCGGTGTCAGGAACAGAACCGGCCCTGGAGCACAGTGACCCGAGCTCATACCAGGCCGAAGCCCTGCGGTGTCAGGAGCAGAACCGGCCCCGGAGCGCAGTGACCCGAGCTCATACCAGGCCGAAGCCGTGCGGTGTCAGGAGCAGAACCGGCCCCGGAGCGCAGTGACCCGAGCTCATACCAGGCCGAAGCCCTGCGGTGTCAGGAGCAGAACCGGCCCCGGAGCGCAGTGACCCGAGCTCACACCAGGCCGAAGCCCTGCGGTGTCAGGAGCAGAACCGGCCCCGGAGCGCAGTGACCCGAGCTCATACCAGGCCGAAGCCCTGCGGTGCCAGGAGCAGAACCGGCCCCGGAGCGCAGTGACCCGAGCTCATACCAGGCCGAAGCCCTGCGGTGTCAGGAGCAGAACCGGCCCCGGAGCGCAGTGACCCGAGCTCATACCAGGCCGAAGCCCTGCGGTGCCAGGAGCAGAACCGGCCCCGGAGCGCAGTGACCCGAGCTCATACCAGGCCGAAGCCCTGCGGTGCCAGGAGCAGAACCGGCCCCGGAGCGCAGTGACCCGAGCTCATACCAGGCCGAAGCCCTGCGGTGTCAGGAGCAGAACCGGCCCCGGAGCGCAGTGACCCGAGCTCATACCAGGCCGAAGCCCTGCGGTGTCAGGAGCAGAACCGGCCCCGGAGCGCAGTGACCCGAGCTCATACCAGGCCGAAGCCCTGCGGTGTCAGGAGCAGAACCGGCCCCGGAGCGCAGTGACCCGAGCTCATACCAGGCCGAAGCCCTGCGGTGTCAGGAGCAGAACCGGCCCCGGAGCGCAGTGACCCGAGCTCATACCAGGCCGAAGCCGTGCGGTGTCAGGAACAGAACCGGCCCTGGAGCGCAGTGACCCGAGCTCATACCAGGCCGAAGCCCTGCGGTGTCAGGAGCAGAACCGGCCCCGGAGCGCAGTGACCCGAGCTCATACCAGGCCGAAGCCGTGCGGTGTCAGGAGCAGAACCGGCCCCGGAGCGCAGTGACCCGAGCTCATACCAGGCCGAAGTCCTGCGGTGTCAGGAGCAGAACCGGCCCCGGAGCGCAGTGACCCGAGCTCATACCAGGCCGAAGCCCTGCGGTGTCAGGAGCACAACCGGCCCCGGAGCGCAGTGACCCGAGCTCATACCAGGCCGAAGCCGTGCGGTGTCAGGAGCAGAACCGGCCCCGGAGCGCAGTGACCCGAGCTCATACCAGGCCGAAGCCCTGCGGTGTCAGGAGCAGAACCGGCCCCGGAGCGCAGTGACCCGAGCTCACACCAGGCCGAAGCCCTGCGGTGTCAGGAGCAGAACCGGCCCCGGAGCGCAGTGACCCGAGCTCATACCAGGCCGAAGCCCTGCGGTGCCAGGAGCAGAACCGGCCCCGGAGCGCAGTGACCCGAGCTCATACCAGGCCGAAGCCCTGCGGTGTCAGGAGCAGAACCGGCCCCGGAGCGCAGTGACCCGAGCTCATACCAGGCCGAAGCCCTGCGGTGTCAGGAGCAGAACCGGCCCCGGAGCGCAGTGACCCGAGCTCATACCAGGCCGAAGCCCTGCGGTGCCAGGAGCAGAACCGGCCCCGGAGCGCAGTGACCCGAGCTCATACCAGGCCGAAGCCCTGCGGTGCCAGGAGCAGAACCGGCCCCGGAGCGCAGTGACCCGAGCTCATACCAGGCCGAAGCCCTGCGGTGTCAGGAGCAGAACCGGCCCCGGAGCGCAGTGACCCGAGCTCATACCAGGCCGAAGCCCTGCGGTGTCAGGAGCAGAACCGGCCCCGGAGCGCAGTGACCCGAGCTCATACCAGGCCGAAGCCCTGCGGTGTCAGGAGCAGAACCGGCCCCGGAGCGCAGTGACCCGAGCTCATACCAGGCCGAAGCCCTGCGGTGTCAGGAGCAGAACCGGCCCCGGAGCGCAGTGACCCGAGCTCATACCAGGCCGAAGCCGTGCGGTGTCAGGAACAGAACCGGCCCTGGAGCACAGTGACCCGAGCTCATACCAGGCCGAAGCCCTGCGGTGTCAGGAGCAGAACCGGCCCCGGAGCGCAGTGACCCGAGCTCATACCAGGCCGAAGCCGTGCGGTGTCAGGAGCAGAACCGGCCCCGGAGCGCAGTGACCCGAGCTCATACCAGGCCGAAGTCCTGCGGTGTCAGGAGCAGAACCGGCCCCGGAGCGCAGTGACCCGAGCTCATACCAGGCCGAAGCCCTGCGGTGTCAGGAGCACAACCGGCCCCGGAGCGCAGTGACCCGAGCTCATACCAGGCCGAAGCCGTGCGGTGTCAGGAGCAGAACCGGCCCCGGAGCGCAGTGACCCGAGCTCATACCAGGCCGAAGCCCTGCGGTGTCAGGAGCAGAACCGGCCCCGGAGCGCAGTGACCCGAGCTCGTTTTTACATCCTAGTGGAACCGTTGTAATTCCACTAGCTGTTTTCCCAAATCTCAACAATTCCTTTTCTATGTCATGATTTGGTATGAAGGGGGGACAATTCGAAATTTGCTATACGGCTGAATTGAGACACCAGCAGGGAAATGACCATATAAACGCCACTCGCCCAAACCCCGCTCTCAACCAACCGACTGGTTAGGTTCCTTTCCTTTAGAAAGACCACGATGGCCTTATTCATCCGTGAAGCTGAAGCAACGTTGTCATACCCTACCTGTTCACCTATTGCCACGAGCACTTCTACTGAAACGCCAGCCTCAGGTACGCATCTAACTCCATGACAGAGAGAGAGAGAGAGAGGAGTCACACCCTCTCGGGGAAAAAACCCACTCACCTAATGCTAGCTTAAGAAAACCAAAAAGAAAAAAAAAGAAAAGGAAAAAACATATATCAGAAAAGATTTTAACCAAAACTAGAAAAAAGAAGGGGAAAAAAACATTTAAATCGCTCCTCTCACCCGTGAGACACTCACACACCCCAAACTCAGAGAGAGAGAGAGAGAGATTTTTTTGAGATTTTACAAATACTTTATTAAAACAGTTGTAAAAACAACACTTAATCAAATAAAATCACATTAAATCAACACACGCTTGAAAATTTGATTATTCTCTACAACAGAGCAGAGCACATCCTTGTGACACCAAATAGAGAGAGACAGAGAGAGAGAGAGAGAGAGTGTGAGTGAGTGAGTGAGTGTGAGTGAGTGAGTGAGTGAGTGAGTGAGTGAGTGAGTGAGTGAGTGAGTGAGTGAGTGAGTGAGTGAGCGAGCGAGTGAGCGAGCGAGTGAGCGAGCGAGTGTGAGTGAGTGAGTGAGTGAGTGAGTGAGTGAGTGAGCGAGTGAGTGAGTGAGAGCAATTGAGCGGGTGAATGAGTGAATGAGCGAGCGAGCGAGCGAGTTAGTGAGCGAGTGAGTGAGTGAGTGAGCGAGTGTGTGAGTGAGCGAGTGAATGAGTGAGCGAGCCAGCGTGTGAGTGAGCGAGTGAGTGAGCGAGCGAGTGTGTGAGTGAGCGAGTGAATGAGTGAGCGAGCCAGCGTGTGAGTGAGCGAGTGAGTGAGCGAGCGAGTGTGTGAGTGAGCGAGTGAATGAGTGAGCGA
>CM060595.1:60670614-60760614 GCA_030578255.1 Tiaroga cobitis | reverse complement strand
CGCAATCAGCTGAAAGTTGTTGAAGCTGCGGGTTTAATTTCTCTCTCCTCAGACGGTTTGATGAGACGGACCAGGTAATATTATCCGAGTATATCATTATTATAGACGCGTTAGCGATTAGGATATGGATAGCCGTGTTGTTTGAGTGTAAGATCGGCGGACTAAACCGCTAAAGAGCTAATGTCAACAAATGCTGATGCACTTAGTGTGTTGTGTTATTTTGACTGACATTTCGCTTCTGATTATGATATGTGTGAGTGTCTGTGTGTGTTTGTCTGTGCGTGTGTTTGTCTGTCTGTCTGTGTGTGTGTGAGTGTTTAACTGTGTGTTTTTAACTGTGTGTGAGTGTTTAACTGTGTGTTTTTAACTGTGTGTGTGTCTGTTTTTGACTGTGTGTGTGTGAGTGTTTAACTGTGTGTTTTTAACTGTGTGTGTGTCTGTTTTTGACTGTGTGTGTGTGTGTGTCTGTGCTTTGTTATTTTGACTGACAGTTCGCTTCTAATTATTGTAAGTATGAATGAATGTGTGTGTGTGTGTGTGTGTATAGTCATAAATATCCTGACGTGATATCTAGAGAAACGTAGACTCCTGTCCTCTATGGTAACACACTGATGTGTGTGTGTGTGTGTGTGTGTGTAGGGTGCGCTGAGGTCATCAGTGAGATCATGGCCAGTGCCGCAGCGAGTGAGAGTCCAGCAGGAACAGAGAACAGCAGCAGTGGGACTCAGGACGGCACCTTCGAGTGTAACATCTGCCTCGACACATCTAAAGATGCTGTCATCAGCCTGTGTGGACACCTGTTCTGGTGAGACCCCCCCCCCCCCCCCCCCCCCCACACACACACACACACACACACACACACATGCACACGTCTGGTTCGCTATCTCTGTGGGGACTCACCATAGAAGTAATGTACTCAAAACTCTATATTGGAGGACTCATAAATCACGTGGACATTGTAATACCAGTGTAATACCCGTGTCATCATACAAATTTCTGTCCTCATAAATAAAATAAATAAACACACACACACACACACCTCTTCTAGTGAGACCCTGCGTGACACGCTCGCGAGTCTCTGTGTGAATGTGACTCGCTCAACTCTTGTTTCTCTCTCCTCTCGGATCGCTCCTGTGACGTGTGTGTCCTCCAGCTGGCCGTGTTTGCATCAGGTGAGTGTTGCAGTGTTTCATGATCATGTGACGTGACTTTAGTTCGATGCACCTGAACCGCGTGTGTGTGTGTGTGTGTGTGTGTGTCTGCAGTGGCTGGAAACCAGGCCGAACAGACAGGTGTGTCCCGTGTGTAAAGCAGGAATCAGCCGAGAGAAGGTGATCCCGCTGTACGGCAGAGGCAGCACCGGCCAACAAGACCCCAGGTGTGTGTGTGAGAGTGTGAGTGTGTTTTGTGAGAGAGAGCGAGACCGAGAGCTAATGATGTTTGTGTTGTAGAGCTTTGAAATATGATTTTAGAAAGAAACAATTTGTTGCTATTTTAGATTTTCAAAATTGATTATTCTGTGTGATTTATAAGCTTGTTTCCTCATGGGGACTTCCCACAGGGTCAAAGTTTACTGGAAATTAATACACACACACATACTCACACACACTCATACTCACACATACACACACACAGTTACTCACACACACAGACAAACACACACACACTTACTCACAGACACACAGTCACACACACACACTCATACTGACACACACACTCATACTGCCACATGCTCACTCATACACACCCTCACGCTCATGCTCACACATGCACAAACACTCACACACACACACACACTCACACACACACACACACTCATACTCACACACACTCATACTCACACACACTCACACTCATACTCACACACACACTCATACACACACACTCATACACACACACTCATACACACCCTCACGCTCATACTCACACATGCACAAACACTCACACACACACTCATACTCATACACACACTCATACTCATACACACACTCACACACACACACACTCATACACACACATACTCATACACACACTCATACACACCCTCACGCTCATACTCACACAAGCACAAACACACACACACACATACACACAACAGTAGAGAGTGTCATCATCTTCTAAATCAAAAGAGAAAATAATATTATAATGAATATAAAATATAAACTTTTTATCACTTTTGTGAACTTCTGTAGAGCTGCCTAATTGACCTATGGCTAAGCCACGCCCCCAAACGCGATGAGCCAATCACAGTGCGCATAGCTAACCCAATACACTTGAAAATGCATTGCAGTTAGTCAGTTTTCATTCGTTTTTATGTTTTTCTTGTCATTTTAAGTTTAAAATGGTCAAACGGTGTGCATGGGGTACATGCGACTCCGACACTCAGTATCCCGAGAGGCAGGGCGACGGTGTGTGTTGTTTTACCCTTTCCCAAACATCTCAACCGAGATAAGTGTCTGCTCTGGATAAAGTTATGCGGTAGACCACAACACCAACTACACGTGGATAAATTAAACACGAATTAAACAAGGACGTCTACATCTGTTCTAAGTCAACACCGTATATGAACGTTATCTTTAACATCTCTAATGTTAGCCTAACATTAGAAAACACTGACGTTAGCTTCTAGCTGCGCTGTACATCATGTCACTTAGCTTCATTAACGTATCTTTAAATATCCGAGATAACAAACGTTAGCAATGTTGTGCTGAAAGATTCATGTAAAGACCGCAGTGCATGATCAATGCTGATCCTCTATCTTGTGGTCTGAGATGGCGATGGCAACGAGATGCGGTTTAGCACGTTTACACTGTGACCTGTACATGGAGCTGAAGCTTTTCAACCTTCTCAACAATAACATTATTAATATAAGCCTCCAATGCACAGTTAAGGCCCTTTTGGTGACTTCGAGATGATATATGATCTTTCTGTCTCCAAAAATCATCAATTGCCTCCTGTGAAATGTCTCCTATGTGACGGCGGCCATAGCACCCGTCCCCGAATGCTGACTGTGTGTCCGAGTGAGTGGAGGGGGCGTGGCTTAGCCATAGGTCAATTAACTTCTGTAGAGCTGCCTAATTAAACTCGTTAAATAACCGATGATATTTGCAGCGCCAACTCCGATATTGAACTGAACTGAATTGCTTTAAAGCAGAATTTGAGTTTGTCTCATAGTTTGCATCATTGATTCTGTTATTTTCCTGTTTATGACTGTAAATCAGTCTATACTGTATGAAGCGTTATATGAGTAATGTGATCACACACACACACACACATACACACACCAGTATACCACTGAGTGAACTATTGAAGTCTGAAGTGATTTTGCTGTGTGTTCAGAGAGCGGACTCCTCCACGACCGCAGGGACAGCGGCCCGAACCCGAGAACCGAGGCGTGAGTATCTCTAACACACTCACACAGTGTGAGCTAAACACTCACAATGATTAGCACACACACTAATATATATATATATATATTTATTAGTTCTGGGAAACGATTAATCGCATCCAAAAATAACGTGTGTGTATAATTATTTTGTATATATAAACACACATGCATGTGTTTATATTTGAGAAATATTTGCGTGCATATACTCTATATATCTCATTTATATTATATATAAATATAATTTTTTATATATACATTTTCTGAAATATATTCGTGTGCGTGTTTATTTATATATATATATACTTATTTATATTTATATAGAAATAATTATACACAGATATATTATGTAAACACGAACTTTTATTTTGAATGCGATTAATCGCGATTAATTGTTTCACGGCACTTTTTATATATATATAATATATATATATACATATATACACACAGCATTTATGGTTGTACACGCATTTCAGTCCCTCCAGAAAAACGTGGTAATGCGGTCGCATGATTCAGTGCATAATCAGCCGAAGTCTGCATATTTATGCGGGGGCATTTTTTAAAAACGCCGCACTTTCGCCGCATAAATTGCCGATTTCCGTGCAAAATATGCGGGGCTTGCAAGATTTCATAATCCTCGCATTTTCGTTGCAAAAAAGTCACATACATCTGAGCAGAAAGTTGAAAAGTGTTGCGTTTTCTTCACACGAGAGCCGCCGTTTTCCCCCTGTTGCCATGGGAACGTTATGAAGCGACGTGATTAATCGACGTGAACATCATCGAAAAGCTGTAAAACAGGAGCACACTTTAATTTTTTATATTTTATTTATTAATTTTTACCGAAGTTGTAGCATATTCCTCTAGTAAAGCTACAGAACTTGTTTGACGCATCAGTGTTTGATGTGTATATTCCAGCTCTTTCTGTGATGTATACGCTTGCTTATCATAGGAAGTAATAAGAAATGACTCTACACATTAAGGCAGTAGCCTAGTGAGAGCAGGGCGTCGGGTCTCTTTTTCATCAAACCGCAGTTTTTGCAAGTTCCCGCAGTTTCATCGCATAAAATTGCATAAATATCCCGCATGTTCCATCGCATTTTTAAAGAAAACGGGCCGCATAATCAAGGATTTTTGCCCGCAACAATCACACAAAACCTCAGCGTTTGTCTGGAGGGACTGGCATTTGCAACGCAATCATTGCACACGGCTTCTGTGATGAAACTGTTGCGCGGATGGAGGTTGCTGCAGTAATTCATTAGTGGAACGAGCGTCCCGGCGGGGCTTATTAGGCGTCTCAGCGGATGGCGCTGGAGCGAGGGATGACAACATCGGACGCTTAGCGTTGCATCACATTCCGCTCTCGACTCCTAGCGCTCCTGCGGCGGGTTATTTACTGGATCCTCAAGAGGAAGATGCTGTCATCGTTTACTCGTCCTCATGTTGTTCAGACTAAAACTATAATGGCATTTACATGATACTAAAATAAGTGCGCCTCATGTAGTGTGTGATGAAGCTGTGTGTGAATGTAAATGTTTGAAAGATCAGATAAATGGAGTTTAGAAAGAAAGAAGTGATTCTGAACTGAAACGAGTCGTCAGTAATTCAGTCTCACTTCCTGCTGAATCTGTGTGGGTTTGTTACTCATTAGCATAATGCCCGCCGATTGGCTGAGCAGCGCCTCTAAGCCCCGCCCTCAAACACTGGTTTATCTGAGACTGGAAGAGTTCGGTTCGTGTCGTTCATGTGGAGAAGAACAAAGCAGATCCACAACATCGTCACTGTTCGTATCACTGCCAAGACACAGTCATCGGTACTTTACAGTACAAAGTAATAATCAGGAGATAAAAAGTCAAATATATCGAAAATTATGACACGCTAAGGCATAATTATGATCAAAGAGTCAAAATTAGGTTAAAATGTTGAAAATTAGGAGAAAAGTTGAAATTACTTTGTCTCAAGTCTGAATTTTGACATTTTTAATGTCATAATTATAATCTTTCAAGTCAATGTCATATTTTAAGTTATAATACTGACTTTTTAAGGCAGTTTTGACTTTTTATCATTGATAATTATGACTTAAATCAGAATTTTTACTTTTATAATTTCAACTGTGATAAGTATGACTCTTTATTAATAATTATGTGTTATGAGTTTGTGTGTCATAATTTAAACTGTGTGTGTGTGTGTGTTTGTGTGTGTGTGTGTGTGTGTGTTTGCAGGGGTTTCAGGGCTTCGGCTTCGGAGACGGAGGCTTCCAGATGTCGTTCGGGATCGGGGCTTTTCCTTTCGGCATCTTTGCCACGGCGTTCAACATCAACGACGGAAGACCACCTCCAGGTAAACCATGAGCAGACTTTGACCTGCATTAAGAAGTTATTAATAAAGTGATTAAGTGAACATCATGTTTTTTCACTGAATCTCTAGCTGTTTCCATCCACACGTTTTCATCCGAATTAAGTGATATCGAATGAAAAATGCCTCATGGAAACAGCAAAATTCGATTGAATTTCATGAATATCGACTCAAATGAAATGCGTTCGGTCTCATCGGATTTTATCTTGATCGATGTACGGCTTATGCGATAAACGCTGATGGAAACGTTATTTGCCGAATAAATAATGAATTGCGATTAAGTTTTAGGTGATTTTATGGTTGCAACACAAAACATAGAAGAAGAAGATTTAGTTCATTTCCGCTGTTTGCGCACACATGCGGGTGTCAACGAAGACAGATGTAAGTGGACAAAGCAAAGAAATGCTTGAACCGAAGGGTTTCCGTGAAGTGTCTCTGAACCACGATCTCGCAGAACTGATGGAGCGCTGCCGTCCCGCACCACAGGCGTCTCCGCTGGCGTCGGGCGTTTACCTGCATCTGCATCATCATAGCCATGTGGTCATAGCCTCGTTGTTTTCTTATTATAGCTTGTTATTACATGGCTTGGTTGAATCCTAATGTAGAATGCGGTCTGTGATTTCTTGATAACACACCGTTGCTAAGTGTAACACACCGTTGCTAAGTGTAACACACCGTTGCTAAGTGTAACACACCGTTGCTAAGTGTAACACACCGTTGCTAAGTGTAACACACCGTTGCTAAGTGTAACACACCGTTGCTAAGTGTAACACACCGTTGCTAAGTGTAACACACCGTTGCTAAGTGTAACACACCGTTGCTAAGTGTAACACACCGTTGCTAAGTGTAACACACCGTTGCTAAGTGTAACACACCGTTGCTAAATGTAACACACCGTTGCTAAGTGTAACACACCGTTGCCGTGAACAACAGCTCGTTGCCAGGGACGCAGTTCCGAGACAGAACGGACTATTTTCTTTAGCGGAAGCAATACATTCGTTTTTAAATCAATAAACTCCTTTTTACATCAATATTTTGCGTAAAATTATTGATTATTTGGTAGGTAGCCATGTAATAGCGGTTGTTATAGCGAACACAACTCCTTCAGGCTAACAACCGCCTCGCTATACATTATCCCTCACATATGTCGCTATCAGCTGGCACATAAGCACTATTAGCCCACAACTTGTGCAATATTTATCATTTGTTGGTAGATGGCGCGATCCATTTTGTCTAGCAAAACTTTGTTCGCAAATGTTTGCTTGAATGTTGTGCGATTCAGTGCGAAAATGAATGGAAACTCCTTAAAATGGTTTAAATCAATTCGATGTACCAATTTGATCGCAAAACAGCGTGTGACGTCATTACACACAGGTTTTTATTCGCTTTAAAGCCGTTGGATGGAAACGCACTTTCACCAGCTTTATTCGCATGAGTTTTTTTTACCGAACTTCAGATAATTCGATTGTGGATGGAAACTTGGCTACTGGGTAATTTTGCTTCTCCAGTAAATGTGTCTTGATTCTGGTGCTCTTCGGGCATTTTTGACAGAAAAATTTTAAGTTTTTTTTTATTATTTTTTTTACTTCATCGGAATGGTCTGAAACTTGGTAAAGGTTTTGGCACTTGCTGTGTGAACACACACACACACACACACACACATCATGGCCATGACTGGAACAGGTTAAATGGTCCTGATAACAACAGTCACACTTGTGCTCCTCGCGGTCAGAAATGACGCATTGGAAATGAATGCGAGACGAGTTTCCTCTAGTGGAAGCGTTTGGAACTGCAGCCGAACAACATCTCACTGAACGCTGGTTTACTGAGAGATCAGCCTCACATGCGGAACACACTGGTGGAGAGTTACGGCTGGGGTTAGCTCAGCTTTACAGGAAAACGGGGAAAATAGAACAATTCAAAATAGTATTTTTGTGCATTTTTCATAACGATACACGTAAAATTCTGCAACTTAAGTTCACTTTTTAAAACTTGTGTCACTTCAGCAATAATCTGCAAGTGTCGTGTTTGAGAAGAGATCAAACTTCAGTCTGTCGCTCTAAAGCGTTCCAGATTTACCACAGTTTAAGCTGGACATTTAATTATCAGCTCTACGCTCAAAGAGTGAATACATGGATTATAAATACAGCGGAAATATAATTTAGTACCATAAAATCCCCTAAAAATACTAAATCAAAAAACATTATTAAACTAAAATATGATACATTCATTTCATTCACAAAAAAAAAAATCGGTCATTTTTGACCGACACGCGAAGAGCTCGAGAGGGTTAAGAGTGTGTAGATATTTGTGCTGGAAAACAAGACAGAAATATGATGTTTTGGAGTGTGATTTATTGAAACTGAGTCTGTCTGAATCAATCTAATAATGCAATCTTGAGATCAATAAAAATACTTTTTTTTTAATTGTATGATTATATTTTACTATGTCTGTTGTGCAGCACTTTGGTCAGCATTCATGTTGTTTTAAGGTGCTATATAAATAAGTTTGACCTTTGACCTTTTGACCCCGCAGCGGCCCCAGGGACCCCTCAGCACACGGACGAGCAGTTCCTGTCCCGCCTATTCCTGTTGGTGGCGCTGCTCATCATGTTCTGGCTGCTTATCGCCTAACACACCGCAAACATGCTTTCTCACTCAGTGTTTGTGTCTCGTTTCCAGTCCAAATATCTAAACTTTCTCAAATCAAGAAGCGTTTACTAGATGAGTGAAGGCCATAAGATATTAAGTCTTGTTTTCTGGGGAAATAAATCAAAATTAAGTGAGTTTTTGCATAAAACAAGCAAAATGATCTGCCAATGGAGTGAGAAAAATAATCATGTTTCTGTTTGAATTGAGTATATTTTTCTGACCCCATTGGCAGATCATTTTGCTTGTTTTATGCAAAAACTCACTTAATTTTGATTTATTTCCCCAGAAAACAAGACTTAATATCTTATGGCATTTTACTAATTTACTAAATACATCTTGATTTAAGAATGTTTAGATATTTGGACTGGAAACGAGACACAAACACTGAGTGAGAACAGCATTTTTCACTCTATTATGGCTCTTCCTGAAGGACTGAAGGCTAAAGATCCACTAAAATCTCAGTTAGGGTGTGCGCGTGTGTGTGTGTGTGTGTGTCCTGATGGGATTTTGAAAAGAAACTCATCTTTTTCTATGAAAGAGATGGCATGTCTGCGATGCTGTTAACACACACTTCTGCTCATGTTCCTGGATTCAAACAAAATTTCAATTTCAAATCCTTCATTGGATTTTTCTAGTTACGGTGCCAAATGATGTCACTCGTGTTAACAGCGAAATAATATTTGTAGAAATCCTATAAACGCATAAATGTTCTTCTGGACAATAACCTTGAATACTTCACATCAACGTTTAATTTTTCCTTTCAATGAACACTTTGAATGTTTTTCTTTGCAAATATGTTTCAACATGGATTACATTGAAGCTTGTTTATCATTCAAATAAAAAGGTTTTAGAAAATGGAGGTTAAAAATAATTCAGAACGTCTTAAATAGCACATGACGATTTATTCATATAGAATGACGATGTTTATTATTAAGTTTCTGGGAACATTTGGGAGGGAATGTGTGAAAAGCATAAGCACATGTTGACTGTCCAGATGGTGATTAAAATTAATTTTAAACGTGTTTTTGAAGGGTTTTATTTACTCCGTATCAGCAGTGTGTGTTTGTGCTGTACCGCCTTCTATTAAACTACAGTTATCTCCAGTCAAATTATGATAAAATGTTGAAAATGTGAGGAAAAAGGCTGAAATTACTTATTTGTCTCAAGAATTTTGACATTTTAATGTTGTTAATTATAATCTTTCAAGTCAATTTAATGTCATACATTAATTCAACATTTGATGTCATAATTCTGACTTTTTAAGGACGTTTCGACTTTATATCATTGATAATTATGACAAATCAGAATTTTGACTGTCATAATTTCAACTGTCACAATTATGATTGTTTGACTTAATTATATCTTATAACTTACTGTCATAATTTCAACTTTTTGTCTCAATTTTGACTTTTTACAGCTTCAGTCAGAAGAATTTTGAGTTTTTGACTATCAAAATTTGATTTGTCTTATTTCAGAAATTTTACTCATTTCAACCATTGTCATAATTAATTTCACCTTTTTGTGCAATTTTGACTCAAATCAGTTTCGAATTTTTTCTACATCTTATGTCAGAATTTTGACTCATTTCAACCATAATGTCATAAGTCCAACTTTTGGTCACAATTTTGACTCAAGTCAGTTTTGACTTTTTTACGTCTTTAATTCAGAATTTTTACTTTATATCAGAATTTTGACTCATAATTTCAAAAATACAAAACTGGTGTGAACATCCCAAACACCCATATTGGGCTCGGCTGCAGGACAACTGAGTAACTTTAACGAAAAAAGAAGCGTAAAGTCCGTACACTGAAAATTGTCAAAATTCTGACTTGAGACGTAAAAATTTCAAAACTGACTCAAGTCAGAATTTTGACAGTCAGAATTTCACCTATAATTGACAGTCAGATGTTTGCGGGCTCCAGTGTAAAGCTGCATGTACTCGTATTGAGTCCGACACCCGTGTGTTCACTGGTCCTTGAACTCTGCGTCAAACATGATCTTCTGGATCTGCATTTTAACCGCGGCTCTTTTCTGCGGCGTCAGTCTTTTGAGGGCCGGGACGAAACTCAAGAGGAACAGCTCGTCCTCATCCAAGGCTTTCTGGACGCTCTTTAGAGGCTCGTTCTCTGAGACCCGTGTGTGTGTCTGATGCTCTGAGACCCGTGTGTGTGTCGGATCCTCTGAGGGCTGCGCTGATGAACCGGACGCCGGCGCCCCCTTCAGGCCCGGAGGAGGACCGGACACCAGCGGCCTCATGTGTTGCAGGGGTTTGAGCTGAGCCACGATAGACAGGGGCATTATGGGAGTCAGCGGGATCGCCGCTTTGAGCGGATGCTTGGGCTCAAACCTGCCGTCACTCTTTGCTTGGTTTCCCAGGCTGGACTTTGAGTCTCCGCCGCTGGACTCGTCGAGCGACTCCTCGGGGGAATCGCGAGCGCTTCCCTCCCCGTCGTCCGGATCCTCCAGAGCCTCGGCTTCACTGGGAATCTTCCTCTTCCGGATGTGATTGTCCAGGAACGAGAGGCTTTCTCTGTGTGGCCAGTAATGCAGGCGCCGGCCTCCTTCTTCTCTCTTCAGCTTGCAGAGTCTGCGCTCTCGGATGTATCGGTCCCTGATGGTCTTCCATCTTCTCTTGCACTCCACCACTGCAGCGGAAAACAGCGTTAAACTCACACACACACACACACACACACACACACACACACACCACTGCAGCGGAAAACAGCAGTCTGAAAGAATATAGTCATATACACGACGGCTTTTCATTTTAAAGTGAACTACTCCTTTAAACTCCGTGTCTGTGATGTGATGTGTGATTCAACTCAAACACGCAAAGAATCAAGTTTTTCAACATGCATCATAAAAGTGCATTACAGGGACTTGATAATCTACGACAACGACTGATGAAAAACACTTTTTCTTCACTGTAAAAATTTATCGTGATTTTAAAGGTAAAACACTGTAAAAATGCTACAGTGAAAAACTGATAGTTCTAACCGTACATTTAATGTAATTTTACAGGTAAATGCTGTTAAATATTAGTTTTTGGAAGTGAAAAAGAACATTGTCTAATTTACAGTGAAAACCCGTAAATGTTCATTCCCACAATTCCCTGCGTGACACGTCACATTTGATGTGTTTTTGTTGAAATAACTGTTTCTTCATAGTTTTTCTTCCTTGTTTCTAATCTGTTATGTACATTAGGGTTTTATGTTACATTTAATGTTGTTAAATGAATGTTTATTGCATTTTTACAATGTCGTGTGTGTTTAGTGTGTGTGTGAATGACACTGTGCAGCTTCTGTATATTAGTATTAACTTTAATGTGGAAAAGCTGATGAGCTGTGATTGATCATGTGACTCTCATCTCCGCTGTGATTGGTGGATATCAGTGTATTACAATCGTACAATATACTTCAATAGGTCGGTAAATAAACATTACATCAGACAGTGAAATTTAATTTGTAACTGTAATTTAAGTTAAATCTGTAAAACCTAAAATGTTTCTACCGTATTTTTAGCAGTACATTTCTGGCAACCACAACTGCGGTTTTTACCGTAAATTTACCGTAATTTTAGTTTACAGTGAAAAACACGATGAACCCCGACAGAAACACGGTGTCGCTCAGATCCGGCAACATCTGTAACGCCTGGATCCGCATGTGGGCCGGATCTGAGCCGACACTGGGTTTCTGTCGGGGCGAGCGCACTCCAAAGACTCTTTTTTACTTCATAATTTTCTCCTTTATAGAAAGCTGTTAAAATGCTTAACGGGCTTAATGCATTAAGACATCGATATTAAAAGACCAAATTCAGTTGTTCATGATGCTTATTATATACAGGAAGATACAGATGAGAATATGAATAACACGCTATTAAACATTAAAGTCGAGATGAAACTGGTGTTTTCTCCCGATAGTGACGAATATCGAGTCAAACACGTGACCTATAGGAACAAATGAAGGCGGGGCTTAATCTGGAATTCAACGGATTGTCGGATAAATCATTTATAATAAATACCGCAATATTCCATGCAAAAATAAGAATTGTCAGTTTTGATTTCATGCTTATTTTTAGCATTTTATCATATAAAAGCATTATAAAGTAAAGGCTTAACGTGCATCCCCTGTTTCAGCCTTTATATAATATGAAAATCAGAAAGAGCTTTATTAACAATGATTCGATTTTTCCTCAGTGAATGAAGCTTTCATGTAAATACAAGACATAATAATAACATTAAAGAATAGAAATATGACAAGTTTAATTAACACACATATTGGGTATATTTAAAGCAATACGGTGTATTAATATCACTGCAATAATGCGCCGCGTTACGCGTTTTAATAATGTCTCGTTCATCGTACAGTATCATAAATCTTCACTCATATTGTGAATCAGAGACTTTATAAAGTTCTCCAGAAAACAAACACAAAGACGCGCGTTTAAACACATCTAGACGGAGCGCAACATTAGGCGGATTAAAACGTTGAAATATTAATAAATCAACACATATGGAACTCAAGAACGCGCGCTAAATGAATCCCTGTTAACTTCATTATATTGTCCATCATTATAGCGCTAGCGACGCGTCAGAATCAGAACGCGACTGTAATAATCAACGATCACAAACCGTTTGATTGAAACGGACGCGTTGTAGTTTGTTGAGTCTCCAGCTGTAAATGTGTGTGTGAAATCATCAAGATCAACAGAACACAAACACTTTTCAAAGTCAAACGCTTGTCGAGCGCGCGTGATGTTGACGCACTGACCGGAGAGCCCGACGCACGCGGCGACCTCCCTCCACGCGTTCACGCGCCGCTCGGAACTGCGATAATCGTGCAGCGACGCGTTGTAGAGCACCGGGTAACCGGAGACGCTCTGGATCAGTTTCTCAGTCACGGCCATTGAGTTTATTGAGACGCGTCGATCTGAACGCGCTCCCGGAATTGTTGCACAGGCGCGTCAAAAGTGCGCGACACGCGCCTCTACCGCGCAAGCGGGACGTCATGGCGGGGTTTTAGACCAATAAGGTTTGAGTGTGGGCGGCGCTAAACAAAGCGTCGCGTCACAAATAGAAACACAAGCGTCAGTCAAAAGGTCTTAATCAGGAATTAAACGCCGAGACAAATATGGCATATTAATATTCAGCCCGTTTATTTTCCTAGACTTCTTCAAGTTTTACAAGACTTAATTAGTTTTAAATGATCCAACACAAAAAGATTTTGGTTTGGCTGAACTTTTGTTTTATGTTCCAGCTGACACAAGACAGAACGTTCCCAACCAAACCAAAACTATAAGCTTCAGATCGAGCGTTGCAGGGAGGTTGTTTCTACTGTTTAGGTTTTATTTTGATAAAAAACATTAAAATAATCTTCCTATGAATTAATCCAAAGAGAATACCCTGAACTAATGTGTTGATTGACCCTCAGACTGACACTGACTCTTTCACATGTTCTATGCCAAGCCTTGTTGACTTTATTCATTCCCAGGATTCTTCATATTAACAATTCAATTTTCACTAGTTAAATGCTTATTCTTGATAGGCCCATCAGGAAAATTAGATTTCCACTAGTAAGAAAAAAAAAACGTAATTCTTGATATCAACAATGACGTCATTCATCACTCACAAAAATACGAATTCTTGATTCAAGATGAAATTATGAAATCATAATTAAAATCTTCATTGTAAATGGCAGCCTACGCTGACATTTAAAAAGTGAAATTTTACTAGTAAAAATCTAATGTTATCAAGAAAAACTAGTTAACAAGAAAAACGTTTTTAACTAGTAGCCTAACATTTTAATTGTATGATATAGGAATTCATAACCTAGGAATGAATAGAAGTCAACACGGCTTTATGCTTTTCATCTTCAGATCAGATCTCTCAGTTTCTATCGTGACAGATCTGATGATCACGAATAATCAAAATGATCAAATCAGAGCCTGATTCACTTTTAATCCGCTTGCGAACTGATCTACCAATCGCTTGCGATGCGTGAGTCGCGCGTTTCTGACGCGCCGGAAATACGATCTAAACGCGCCGCATCTCCGCAGCAACTCAACTCAATGGCTGAGAAGGAGAAGCTGATCCAGACTGTGTTCGCGCACCCGCTGCTCTACAACGCGTCGCTGCGCGGGTACCGGCGCTCGGAGCGGCGCGTCGACGCGTGGAGGGAGATCGCCGCGTCCGTCGGGCTCTCCGGTCAGTGCGTCAAATCTCACGCGTGCGCGGGCTTTACATGCACTATATAGTGATATAAACATTTATACTGTAGAACCCTTCATACACATAATTAGTTATTAGTCTGTAAAGTATTATTCACAAGTAAGATGCAGAGATCTTAGGCTATAGTGTTCTGTAATATTTTATTCGGGCAAAAAAAAAAGAAGGTTTATCTTAATAAGGACAGTACAACATAATTCCAACCAAAAAGCTGAAAAAATCCATTGTGCATAGAGAATAGGCCTATAGCATATGGTAATTTTCATCTAAATAAATAAAATAAACAAACCCTGCTTACCATTAGTTAATAACACTACTATAATAAACCCATACATAAATTGATACATTCATTTTCTAAGGGGGAAAAAACTAAATGGATTATTTAAGGATACCCTGAAAACAAATAAAAAGGATTAAAACAATTTATTACATTTTAAATATGAGTAACACTTTACAATAAGGTTAATTAGTTATCATTAGTTAATGTATTATTAACTGACATGAACTAACAATGGTCAAAATATTTGTTACAGTATTTATTAATCTTTGTTAATGTTAGTTATTAAAAATCTAGCTGTTCAATGTTATTAACTAATGTTAGCGACTCGGTTACTTACGTAAGTTTAACGGTTCCCTTTCGAACTGTCGTATTGTGTAGCTATACGCTCTGGGGAAACTCTTTTTCTCTGAATACTGAAGCCTTTCTGTATAATAACGCAGAGACTCCTCGCACGCTATTGCGCTATTGGCTGGTCAGTGGTAACTGCACGAACCTATGGCAGAGCGGCGTAACTGCGCGGACCAATCGGTGCACAGCCCGCCAGAATGGCGCCCCTGTCGAGGCCACTAAAGCTTACGAAGAGCTGCTCCGACTGTCTGTACTGGTCAGAGCGCTCCATGTATGTCCTCAGTACCCGGACCGGCAGAGCAGGTGTAATTGTTGCTCGTCTTCCGATGTGGGAAGAGCAGAAAGCGTAATTACCTGTGCTTTGAACGGGGTTGAAAGCAGTTTAGGCACGCAGTCTTGGTTTGACGACTTTAGAGTCGCCCGGACCAAACTCCAGACAGGAGGCGCTGACGGAGCGCTTGGAGGTTCCCCACTCGCTTGACTAAGCAAGCCAAAAGCCAATGGCAACAAAGGTGGAAAATGCGACAGTGGAACCAAAACTCCATCAGTGACAGAATGGAGAAATAAACCTTGGGAGAAACCAGACTCAGTCGCTCAGTTCTCCTCTCGCTAACGAACGAACAGTGTATGATTGTGATTCAGGCCGCATTACAGGTCAAAGGGTCAGATTGGATTCAAGTAGAGTTGTTTCTGTGAGGTCCATAGATCGTCGCTTAAAGGTGTTGTAGGTAGGAATTTTATAAACACTTTTTTCCAAATTTGTTTAAACTTTCTGTATATATCAATGCATAATTAAAATGTAAGTACTCTGATAAAAAGAGTATAAAAATCGAGTGACTCTAGACCGTTTAATCTGCACTAAACACAGCTCATTATTTACATTCGGGACGAAACAAGGGATTGGCTTAGGCGACTGTCACTCTCTCGCAACCATGGCAACCACCCTTTTGCCACACAGGACCTGCCCACTTGCGCGCACATCCGTTTGATTTGAGGAATTCAAGAGGCACGGAACCTAGGAATAGCAAAACAATGGCAGAGATTAGAAAGACCAATCAAGATTCACTTATGCAGTTCGCGAAGGCAAACCAGGCAAAAAAAGGAAGACAGTAACGTTACTAGAAAAGGTAATGAACAAAAAGTCTTTGGATAAACAACAAAATAAAACGCATGCCAATATCAGCGTGGCTTTCCAGCGATGGCGAGAACTGAGAGACCTCAAGGGGCTGAAAAGTGACGCCTGATGGCTATATTTCTGCTGGACAGGTAAATCTTTCTTTTTGTACTTTGATCATACATATTTATTTCTTTATGTTTTCATGAAGCATGTGTCATTAGCACACGTAGCTGCCTAATATAGCTAACATAACATTACTTAGCGAGCCGTACTAGAAATGATAAATGATATATATGCCTAGCTCAAGATGATAGCTATAGTGTTGAATTGTGCATAATTTTGCTTTAGATAACTAAATACATGTTTAACAGATAGTAGGCCGATCCGCATCCAGGAACTTTTCTTAGAATTATATTTACCCTCTGTCTAACTCTTTTACCATGTTCACCTGGAAGTTTACCTGCACGGTTTTTCGCCTTTGTTTTGTTTTTAAACAAAAAATCCCTGGACCCCGGATCTGTCCTGGAGCTGACGATGCGGTACTTGTCTCTGGAGTGTAGTCCTCATCAGAGTCAACAATGCTTTCATTATAAACTCTTACATGCAGAACACCATATATGTTATGAATCTTACACGAAATTCATCTTCATCACAGTGTAAATGATGGCAATGGAAAAACGTGTATCATGCAACCTGTTTTTAGCTTTGCCTTATAGATAACTAGCTCGTTAGCGAATCAATAAATATATATTTTAAACTTTACCAATATCAATATGCTGATAGTGAGTACTAAAATACATCTTATTTGTTTATCTTCATAATGATAAAGTTAGATTTTTTTGTTACATGTGATTCTGACATGATGTCACTACATGCACTGCGCTCCTTCCTCTCCGCTCGTCTCAGGTCAATAATGCGTCTTCAGCTCAGCGGTCGGAGTCGCGCGTTCATGTGTTTTGGAGGCGTGGCTTTGGAAGGAGCCCAGAAGGGAGGGGGTGGAGTGAATGGAAATAATGAGCTGTCTTTAAAACAGTCGTGAGAGGTCTACAGACACTCGATTTTTATACTTTCTTTTTCAGAGTACTTACATTTTAATTATGCATTGATATATACAGAAAGTTTAAACAAATTTGGAACAAGGGTTTTTTTATACAATTCCTACCTACAATTCCTTTAAGTTGATGAATCTATGGCAAAATCTTTTATAGGCAGATGGCCCGTCCATTCTCGCTGGCTGTGCACCGATTGGTTCGCGCAGTTACGCCGCTCTGCCATAGGTTCGTGCAGTTACCACTGACCAGCCAATAGTGTGCGAGGAGTCTCTGCACTGTTATGGCTGTGCAGTAGCACTGCGTTATTACACAGAAAGGCTTCAGTATTCAGAGAAAAAGGAGTTTCCCCAAAGCGTATAGCTACGCTATACGACAGTTCGAAAGGGAACTGATAAACCTTATTGTAAAGTGTTACCGTTATATGCATTCAGCTCTGCTCTGTTAACCATCATTGTAAAACGTGCCTGTTGGTGTGCATATAATGCATGTTAAGGAATGTTTTCCCTTGTTTAAAGCTGATTTCAAGGTTATTTACTAGACCTATTTTTGTAATAGTTTGAAGAATAAATGTTTGAAACTGTTCTCCTGCAGTGGTGCAGTGTAAGCTGAAGAGGGAAGACCTGCATTACTGGCCACACAGAGAAAACCTCTCGTTCCTGGGCAATCACATCAGGAAGAGGAAGATTCCCAGTGAAGCCGAGGCTTTGGAGGATCCGACACACACACGGGTCTCAGGGGATCCGACACACACACGGGTCTCAGAGCATCAGACACACACACGGGTCTCAGAGCATCAGACACACACACGGGTCTCAGAGCATCAGACACACACACGGGTCTCAGAGAACGAGCCTCTAAAGAGCGTCCAGAAAGCCTTGGATGAGGACGAGCTGTTCCTCTTGAGTTTCGTCCCGGCCCTCAAAAGACTGACGCCGCAGAAAAGAGCCGCGGTTAAAATGCAGATCCAGAAGATCATGTTTGACGCAGAGTTCAAGGACCAGTGAACACTGATGAATGTTTCATAATTACATTACATGTTGTATTTCTGTATAGAGGCCTATTATTTCATTGCAACAGCTTACAAAGTAAAGAGTTTTATATGTCTTGCTATTCTTTATATGAAGCTTTTGGTGATTTAAAAAATTCCCTTTTGTGTGTAAAATGACATTAAATATTATGCAAAGCAAAACTGTTATCCTGAGCTTTTGAACAGAAAAAATAATTATGCATATTCGCTAGTTACAAGAGGGGTTGTGAATGTCGAGGGCTTCTCTTCATCATAAGTCATGCAATCAAATTAATTTTCATTAATTAGGTCTTCATCTTGTAAACTCATATCCTTTACACTGCATATGTGCTTGTCTCAGCAGCATTGGCACTGAAATACAATTCAGATTTAGATATTTTTGGGTAAATATTCATTGCATTATATTAATGTTAATTTTCACATTCTTTTTTTGTAAACTAAGACAGATGTTCTGGCTACTGTGGTGGAAGATATGCTACTATTTTTCAGAAATATTAGCTTTGTTGTAACTACACTCTCAGGAAAAAAAATGGCTCAAACCAAATATTTGAAATCATCAATGCAATCTGACAACAACTGTCTCTTGTACTGTTTATTATGACAAAAAACTGCACTGGTCCAGCAGTCAAAAGAACAGGGATGGAGGAGCCCGACGGAGCCATGGAGTGAAGGGGTGGAGCGCAGGAGTCCGTGGCGACTGACCGAGGTGAAGACAGTGGGACGAGGGAGCCTGGTGGAGCCTGAGGGAGGGAGGAGCCTGACGGAGCCACGGAGTGAAGGGGTGTAGCGCAGGAGTCCGTGGCGACTGACCGAGGTGAAGACAGTGGGACGAGGGAGCCTGGTGGAGCCTGAGGGAGGGAGGAGCCTGACGGAGCCACGGAGTGAAGGGGTGTAGCGCAGGAGTCCGTGGCGACTGACCGAGGTGAAGACAGTGGGACGAGGGAGCCTGGTGGAGCCTGAGGGAGGGAGGAGCCAGATGGAGCCACGGAGTGAAGGGGTGGAGCGCAGGAGTCCGTGGCGACTGACCGAGGTGAAGACAGTAGGACGAGGAAGCCTGGTGGAGCCTGAGGGATGGAGGAGCCCAACTAAGCCATGGAGTGAAGGGGTGGAGCGCAGGAGTCCGTGGCGACTGACCGAGGTGAAGACAGTGGGACGAGGGAGCCTGGTGGAGCCTGAGGGAGGGAGGAGCCTGACGGAGCCACGGAGTGAAGGGGTGTAGCGCAGGAATCCGTGGCGACTGACCGAGGTGAAGACAGTGGGACGAGGGAGCCTGGTGGAGCCTGAGGGATGGAGGAGCCCAACTAAGCCATGGAGTGAAGGGGTGGAGCGCAGGAGTCCGTGGCGACTGACCAAGGTGAAGACAGTGGGACGAGGGAGCCTGGTTGAGCCTGAGGGAGGGAGGAGCCTGACGGAGCCATGGAGTGAAGGGGTGGAGCGCAGGAGTCCGTGGCGACTGACCGAGGTGAAGACAGTAGGACGAGGGAGCCTGGTGGAGCCTGAGGGAGGGAGGAGCCTGACGGAGCCACGGAGTGAAGGGGTGTAGCGCAGGAGTCTCTGGCGACTGACCGAGGTGAAGACAGTGGGACGAGGAAGCCTGGTGGAGCGTGAGGGATGGAGGAGCCAGATGGAGCCATGGAGTGAAGGGGTGGAGCGCTGGAGTCCGTGGCGACTGACCGAGGTGAAGACAGTAGGACGAGGGAGCCTGGTTGAGCCTGAGGGATGGAGGAGCCCAACTAAGCCATGGAGTGAAGGGGTGGAGCGCAGGAGTCCGTGGCGACTGACCGAGGTGAAGACAGTGGGACGAGGGAGCCTGGTTGAGCCTGAGGGAGGGAGGAGCCTGACGGAGCCATGGAGTGAAGGGGTGGAGCGCAGGAGTCCGTGGCGACTGACCGAGGTGAAGACAGTAGGACGAGGAAGCCTGGTGGAGCCTGAGGGATGGAGGAGCCCAACTAAGCCATGGAGTGAAGGGGTGGAGCGCAGGAGTCCGTGGCAACTGACCGAGGTGAAGGGAGCCTGAGGGAGGGAGGAGCCTGACGGCGCCACGGAGTGAAGGGGTGTAGCGCAGGAGTCTCTGGCGACTGACCGAGGTGAAGACAGTGGGACGAGGAAGCCTGGTGGAGCCTGAGGGATGGAGGAGCCCAACTAAGCCATGGAGTGAAGGGGTGGAGCGCAGGAGTCCGTGGCGACTGACCGAGGTGAAGACAGTGGGACGAGGGAGCCTGGTGGAGCCTGAGGGAGGGAGGAGCCTGACGGAGCCATGGAGTGAAGGGGTGGAGCGCAGGAGTCCGTGGCGACTGACCGAGGTGAAGACAGTAGGACGAGGGAGCCTGGTGATGCCAAGGAGCCACGGCAAAGCTGATAGGTCAACGGGCCGAGGCGGAGCTGAGGGACAAGGCGCAGATTGGGACCGGAAGCCCAAAGGCGGATCAGAGCTGCGTGGAAGAGCTGATGGTGGAGCTGTGAGGGAATGGCTGGCGTCAGCGGAGTGTGCCGGAGAGGAAGACTGGAACAGTGGCGACTGCTGGTCTTTCAAAAAGGGGAAGCTCATTTTCGGCCTAGATCATAAACATTGTCCATTTATTTATACAAATACCAAGAAATAGGTTGCAGCAGTTTGTCTTTCGACTACACTTGCAAAATCCGCGATGGGACTGAGCTTGAATAGCTTCAGCATCAGCGACTGTTTATAGTACAAAATCACTGTTAATCAAAAGGAGATGCAGTCTTTCGACAGACCCTCCAATCATCACGCAGAAGCCCGCAGTCCAGGCCAGCCCACTTCTCCACGCTGAGCGTCTGTGGGCGGGACATAATCGCAGCATTTATCCAATGACTGTCTAGTTTCGAAGAACTGAAAAAACCTGTTCAAAGCAGCTCCATTGAAGTAAGTGGACGCTCGGCTTCAACGGGGAAATGCACTGTGACGCTACGGGAGTGTATGAGAAGGAAATCGAGTCCTGCTTTATATGTAGTATTATGATTCTGAATTAACTCGTCTTCGAGATGAACGTGTTCTAACGCATTTTTAGTCAATAAAATGTGCAATAGTACATATTTGACCATTCATTTTTTGACATTATAGGGGAAGCCGAGCATCCCTTGCAGTCTTAAAGAAATCGCCACTGGTGTGGAAGCAGGGATGGTGGTGACGAAGAAAACTCATTGCTGGACAGTGATGGTGGTCTCTTCCTCCTTGTAGAATAAAAACAATGGCACTATTGGGGCTGTGAAAGCTCCCCATCGGAGCAATGTTAAAAAATCTGACTTTTGCCGTGTTTAAGTGCTATAATCAGGTCCCCGGTGCTTCTCCCAACACAGAAAACGTAAAAAAAATTGGGGTGTTTTGAGCTGTAATTTCACAGACACATTCTGAGGACATCTTATATTACATCTTGTGAAAAGGGGCATGTCACCTTTAAAGGTCTGGTATTCTGGCACGTGTAGTCCGATGATGCAGAAGAATGCCGCTGTATAACGAAGTAAGTGAGTTCTTTATTTAAACAAAGTAAATAATCCAAATCTGGGAAACACAAACGAAACAGTGTGCATGGCAAAAATGATATTAATGTTTGTTTGCTGGGACCTTGAGATTTTGAACAGATTTTGCAAACCATTTTTCCTCAACCATTCTGTAATTAATACTCAATCCTGATAGTAGAGATTTTAGATTTCCTTTAATAGTGAAAAAAAAATGTGGTGCTGTGTTTTATTATAATTTAGAGTCAGTACAGTGACACCCTTCATTTATTGCTAATTTTGTAAGAAATAGTCAGGCCTGAGCTTCAGATCTCACATCAACATTAAATAGACCCTGATTTTTCACAGTATAAATTTGGTCTTTAAACAACAAACTATTTATAGAAACATAAAAAGCTTTCAAATCTGGTACTTTTGTTATTGTGTCTGAGAGAAGAAATTAGAGCGCTGAATTCAAGAAGAAATGATGGAAGACAATATTTAAAGTTTTTTTGACACTTGATTTTGTGCATTATGAGTAAAATAAGCTCTTCCTTGAACTCTTTTACTGTTTAAAACTAACTTAAGTCTTGTAAAACGTGAAGAAGTCTAGGAAAATAAACGGGCTGAATATTAATATGCCATATTTGTCTCGGCGTTTAATTTCTGATCAAGACCTTTTGACTGACGCCTGTGTTTCTATTTGTGACGCGACGCTTTGTTTAGCGCCGCCCACACTCAAACCTTATTGGTCTAAAACCCCGCCATGACGTCCCGCTTGCGCGGTAGAGGCGCGTGTCGCGCACTTTTGACGCGCCTGTGCAACAATTCCGGGAGCGCGTTCAGATCGACGCGTCTCAATAAACTCAATGGCCGTGACTGAGAAACTGATCCAGAGCGTCTCCGGTTACCCGGTGCTCTACAACGCGTCGCTGCACGATTATCGCAGTTCCGAGCGGCGCGTGAACGCGTGGAGGGAGGTCGCCGCGTGCGTCGGGCTCTCCGGTCAGTGCGTCAACATCACGCGCGCTCGACAAGCGTTTGACTTTGAAAAGTGTTTGTGTTCTGTTGATCTTGATGATTTCACACACACATTTACAGCTGGAGAATCAACAAACTACAACGCGTCCGTTTCAATCAAACGGTTTGTGATCGTTGATTATTAAAGTCGCGTTCTGATTCTGACGCGTCGCTAGCGCTATAATGATGGACAATATAATGAAGTTAACAGGGATTCATTTAGCGCGCGTTCTTGAGTTCCATATGTGTTGATTTATTAATATTTCAACGTTTTAATCCGCCTAATGTTGCGCTCCGTCTAGATGTGTTTAAACGCGCGTCTTTGTGTTTGTTTTCTGGAGAACTTTATAAAGTCTCTGATTCACAATATGAGTGAAGATTTATGATACTGTACGATGAACGAGACATTATTAAAACGCGTAACGCGGCGCATTATTGCAGTGATATTAATACACCGTATTGCTTTAAATATACCCAATATGTGTGTTAATTAAACTTGTCATATTTCTATTCTTTAATGTTATTATTATGTCTTGTATTTACATGAAAGCTTCATTCACTGAGGAAAAATCGAATCATTGTTAATAAAGCTCTTTCTGATTTTCATATTATATAAAGGCTGAAACAGGGGATGCACGTTAAGCCTTTACTTTATAATGCTTTTATATGATAAAATGCTAAAAATAAGCATGAAATCAAAACTGACAATTCTTATTTTTGCATGGAATATTGCGGTATTTATTATAAATGATTTATCCGACAATCCGTTGAATTCCAGATTAAGCCCCGCCTTCATTTGTTCCTATAGGTCACGTGTTTGACTCGATATTCGTCACTATCGGGAGAAAACACCAGTTTCATCTCGACTTTAATGTTTAATAGCGTGTTATTCATATTCTCATCTGTATCTTCCTGTATATAATAAGCATCATGAACAACTGAATTTGGTCTTTTAATATCGATGTCTTAATGCATTAAGCCAGTTAAGCATTTTAACAGCTTTCTATAAAGGAGAAAATTATGAAGTAAAAAAGAGTCTTTGGAGTGCGCTCGTCCCGACAGAAACCCAGTGTCGGCTCAGATCCGGCCCACATGCGGATCCAGGCGTTACAGATGTTGCCGGATCTGAGCGACACCGTGTTTCTGTCGGGGTTCATCGTGTTTTTCACTGTAAACTAAAATTACGGTAAATTTACGGTAAAAACCGCAGTTGTGGTTGCCAGAAATGTACTGCTAAAAATACGGTAGAAACATTTTAGGTTTTACAGATTTAACTTAAATTACAGTTACAAATTAAATTTCACTGTCTGATATAATGTTTATTTACCGACCTATTGAAGTATATTGTACGATTGTAATACACTGATATCCACCAATCACAGCGGAGATGAGAGTCACATGATCAATCACAGCTCATCAGCTTTTCCACATTAAAGTTAATACTAATATACAGAAGCTGCACAGTGTCATTCACACACACACTAAACACACACGACATTGTAAAAATGCAATAAACATTCATTTAACAACATTAAATGTAACATAAACCCCTAATGTACATAACAGATTAGAAACAAGGAAGAAAAACTATGAAGAAACAGTTATTTCAACAAAAACACATCAAATGTGACGTGTCACGCAGGGAATTGTGGGAATGAACATTTACGGTTTTTCACTGTAAATTAGACAATGTTCTTTTTCACTTCCAAAAACTAATATTTAACAGCATTTACCTGTAAAATTAAATTAAATGTACGGTTAGAACTATCAGTTTTTCACTGTAGCATTTTTACAGTGTTTTACCTTTAAAATCACGATACATTTTTACAGTGAAGAAAAAGTGTTTTTCATCAGTCGTTGTCGTAGATTATCAAGTCCCTGTAATGCACTTTTATGATGCATGTTGAAAAACTTGATTCTTTGCGTGTTTGAGTTGAATCACACATCACATCACAGACACGGAGTTTAAAGGAGTAGTTCACTTTAAAATGAAAAGCCGTCGTGTATATGACTATTCTTTCAGACTGCTGTTTTCCGCTGCAGTGGTGTGTGTGTGTGTGTGTGTGTGTGAGTTTAACGCTGTTTTCCGCTGCAGTGGTGTGTGTGTGTTGTGTGTGTGTGTGTGTGTGAGTTTAACGCTGTTTACCGCTGCAGTGGTGTGTGTGTGTGTGTGAGTTTAACGCTGTTTTCCGCTGCAGTGGTGTGTGTGTGTGTGTGTGTGAGTTTAACGCTGTTTTCCGCTGCAGTGGTGTGTGTGTGTGTGTGTGAGTTTAACGCTGTTTTCCACTGCAGTGGTGGAGTGCAAGAGAAGATGGAAGACCATCAGGGACCGATACATCCGAGAGCGCAGACTCTGCAAGCTGAAGAGAGAAGAAGGAGGCCGGCGCCTGCATTACTGGCCACACAGAGAAAGCCTCTCGTTCCTGGACAATCACATCCGGAAGAGGAAGATTCCCAGTGAAGCCGAGGCTCTGGAGGATCCGGACGACGGGGAGGGAAGCGCTCGCGATTCCCCCGAGGAGTCGCTCGACGAGTCCAGCGGCGGAGACTCAAAGTCCAGCCTGGGAAACCAAGCAAAGAGTGACGGCAGGTTTGAGCCCAAGCATCCGCTCAAAGCGGCGATCCCGCTGACTCCCATAATGCCCCTGTCTATCGTGGCTCAGCTCAAACCCCTGCAACACATGAGGCCGCTGGTGTCCGGTCCTCCTCCGGGCCTGAAGGGGGCGCCGGCGTCCGGTTCATCAGCGCAGCCCTCAGAGGATCCGACACACACACGGGTCTCAGAGCATCAGACACACACACGGGTCTCAGAGAACGAGCCTCTAAAGAGCGTCCAGAAAGCCTTGGATGAGGACGAGCTGTTCCTCTTGAGTTTCGTCCCGGCCCTCAAAAGACTGACGCCGCAGAAAAGAGCCGCGGTTAAAATGCAGATCCAGAAGATCATGTTTGACGCAGAGTTCAAGGACCAGTGAACACACGGGTGTCGGACTCAATACGAGTACATGCAGCTTTACACTGGAGCCCGCAAACATCTGACTGTCAATTATAGGTGAAATTCTGACTGTCAAAATTCTGACTTGAGTCAGTTTTGAAATTTTTACGTCTCAAGTCAGAATTTTGACAATTTTCAGTGTACGGACTTTACGCTTCTTTTTTCGTTAAAGTTACTCAGTTGTCCTGCAGCCGAGCCCAATATGGGTGTTTGGGATGTTCACACCAGTTTTGTATTTTTGAAATTATGAGTCAAAATTCTGATATAAAGTAAAAATTCTGAATTAAAGACGTAAAAAAGTCAAAACTGACTCGAGTCAAAATTGCGACAAAAAGTTGGACATGAAATTATGGTTGAAATGATGAGTCAAAATTCTGACTTAAGTCGTAGAAAGTCAATTGACCTAAGTCAAATATGACAGTTGAAATTATGACTGTCAAAATTCTGACTTGAGTCAAAAAAGTCATTTCAACTTTTTCCAGAGTTCAAGGAACAGTGAACACACTGCCGTTGGACTCAATAAAAGTGTATTAGATCCCTGAAACATTTGACTGTCAAATACGACATTATAGTTGAAATTATGAGTCAAAATTCTGACTTAAGACGTAAAAAAGTAAAATCTGACTTGTCAAAATTGCGACAAAAAGTTGGAATTATGACACTATGGTTGAAATTATGACTGTCAAAATGATGACTTAAGTCAGACAAAAGTCAAATTTTGATAGTCAAAATTCTTCTTCCTGAAGACATAAAAAGTCAAAATTATGACGAAAAGTTTCAATTATGACACGCTAAGTCATAATAAGATATAATTAAGTCATAAAGAGTCATAATTATGACAGAATTTTGACTTTGTCATAATTTCACCTGACTCGAAAAGTTGAAATTGACTTCAAATATGACTTTTTATGCTATTATAATCAAATTAAAAAAATCTATAATTAAAATTAAAAAAGTAATAATTCTGATTTAAGTCATAATTATGAGTGAAATAAATAGTCAAAACTGCCTTAAAAAGTCAGAATTATGACATAAAATGTTGACTTAAAATGTATGACATTGTCAATAAAATATCAAAATTCTGACTTGAGACAAAAGAGTAATTTTAACTTTTCCGAGTTAAAGAGCGACGAACACACTCGTTCACTCCAGATCTTTCACTCAGTAAAAGTAAAAGTAACTTCACACTGAAACATTTGACTGCGTCTCTTAGATTAAAGATGCTTTATTTGTGTCGAAATCTCAGCGTGAAGCTGGAAATAAAGTCCTCAGCGTTTGACTAGAGATTTAGTGGCACAAAAGACCCTGTTTTTGTCAAATATAACTTAAAAATGTTCTTGCATCATTAAATATCTTGAACTACTACTGTCTCGGATGAATGTTAAATATGTTTGGATGATTTTTTTAAATCTAGGGATGCACCGATATGAACATTTAGGCCGATACCGATAACCGATAATTCTTTATATTTTAAAAGGCAATAACCGATATATCGGCCGATAAATCTAAATCCACATTTTTATGTAATTTTTCAGAGCCTGATTACAAAAACAAATGTCTCACCATTAAAATCCACGTCTCAAACACACAATTATGATGTTCTTTTTATAATTTTATGTAGCTGATATGACAGACTTGACTGTTGCACTTTACAATATTTTCCTTTTTTTGAAGCGATTCCAATCATATTCAAAACCTTCATGTTGAACTGAACAATAATCCATTATTTATCAGCTTTAATATATCGGACAAATTCTCTTATCAGACAGATATATAACATTAAAAATGCACCGATATCAGCTGATATATCCTGCATAAAATCAGCTTTTTAAAGATCTCAAGTAAAATAAATGTGAAATAATAACACCAATGGATCATTATCATATATTTGAGCTTCTCTGTCCAGCGTTGCTTTCCTTCGCCGTTTACAAACAGACACCAGGGGGTTAAAAGTAGAAACATATAATCAAATTAATATTCATGCACAACTGTAAAGCACACACTGAAATATAGAAGCATAACAGTACATTGGAATTAATAACACATAATGAAACTACATGCATTTTTATAATCTATGAGACGCAAAAGTAGATCAATCCCAATCAACATGACACTAAAAACCATAATCTCAACAATGTAAAGCAAATTAATATCAGTAAGCCGGACAGACGCTGTTTATCGGTATCTGTGATCCTCCTTATCGGTGCGGCTCAAGACAGATTCTGAAAATCCATTAATTCCTGATGAAAAGCATGTGTTGGACTTGTATGATTACAAAGGATTTGTGGAGAATGAATAGAACATGTACAATATGGCTTTTTGTCAAAGGAGAGACACTGAAGGAGTGTGTTTGGGTGATAAGACACGAGTTGTCGCTCAAGTCTTTCTGCCGCTGGAAATTAAGATACAGCTCCACTTTTAGCATCAGAAATTATGAAATAAAACCATGATGAGAGCAACAGTTCTGGCCGAATGAAGCCACACAACACGGATGAAAGAATAAAGAAAATATAAAACAACTGAACAAAAATGTTCTTTCTCAGTTTTCCAGTCGGAATATCAAAACATACTGAAATCAGGACACATTTACTGGAGAATATTAAAGATAATAGATATTAATTTCTGAAAAATGCATAAAAAATAAGGGAGTTTATGCTTAAAACAAGTTCTTGTTGACATTAATCAAGTCTTAATATCTTCAGTTGTGTCGCTTCTCCAGTAAATGTGTCTTGATTTAAGAATGTTTAAGATGTTTGTTTGTTTGTTTTTTGCAGTAATATCGGTTTAATGAAGCATTGTGTTTTTCCAAGTTTCACCATAAAGCACAACCTATAAGCATCATAGCAACTGACCAAGAAAATATGAACAAACTGCAAAAAATATATATATATTTCAGTTTTCCAGCACTATCTAAACATGCTTAAATCAAGACATATACTGGAGAAGCAACATGACTGAAGATATTACATTTCTGTTAAAACTCACAAACTTCCTTAATTTTGATACATTTTTCAATGATTAGATATTAGTGCTGGAAAACGAGACAGAAACACTGAGGAAGAGCCGGATTTGAAACCCGTTGCTCAATATTAATTACATTTCTGAAAAAATGCATCAGAATTAAGGGAGTTTATCCTTAAAATAAGTTCTTGTTTTAAGCACAAACTCACTTAATTTTTCATTAATCAAGTCTTAATATCTTCAGTCATTGTTCTCCTCCAGTAAATGTGTCTTGCTTTAAGAATGTTTAGATATGAGTGCTGGAGAACGAGACAAAAACATTGATTTCTAAGTGAGAGTATTGTATTGTTTTATTGTTTTGGGCTTTTATTTCTTTTTTAGTCATGTTGGTTGTTTGCATTATTGATAAAGGATATGTGTACAGCACTCTGTTAAACACCTGTTGTTTTTAAAAAGTGCTATATAAATAAACTTTGACTTTGACTTTGATTTTTATTTATTTTTTGGCAGTAATATCAGTTTTATGAAGCATTATACTTGTGTTTTTCCAGCACCATAAAGCAAAACCTAGAAGCATCATAGCAACTGACCAAGAAAATATAAACCAACTCCAAAAAATATATATTTTTCAGTTTTCCAGTACGAATATCAAAACATAAATCAAGATTTACCGGAGAAGCAAAATGACTCCCTTAATTTTGATACGTTTTTCAATGTTTAGATGTTAGTGCTGGAGAACGAGACGGAAACACTGAGGAAGAGCAGGATTGCTCAGACCTAATTACATTTCTGGAAAATGCATCAGAATTAAGGGTGGAGAATCAGCACAAACTCACTTCATATTTCATTAATCAAGTCTTAATATCTTCAGTCATTGTTCTCCTAGTAAACGTGTCTTGATGTAAGAATGATTAGATGTTAGTGCTGGAGAACGAGACAAAAACCCATTTTTTGCAGTAATATTGGTTTTATGAAGCATTTCTGCTTGTGTTTTCCCAAGTTTCCCCATATAAACCCAAACACAGTTCTAAGCGCTAATAAAGGCCGGCTCAGTGAAGGCTCGGATCTGGGGGTTAAACGGGTTTGACACGCTGGAAATCTCATGCAAATGCCGGACCCGAAGCTGATCCTCTCAGAGAATCACAGCACATTTATCTGTCGCCACAACAATGAGGATTTCCGGCTCTCAAACGTCTCATTTGATACAGTGGAATCAGATTTGTCGTCAGCTAAAGCCAGATTACCTGGATCTCCTGGAACACCTTCACAAAACGGCCCAGATTAGCTGGGATTTTCCACACACTTTATACTTTCCCCCCTCGGCTCGGCTGTATAGAAGGATTATGTTTTGTCTCCTTGCTTTTAATCTATTTGGTAAATGTGTGTTTGACACCGAGCCGCTCTTATATGAGTGTGTTCTCCTCTGAAGCCCATGGCATTGTGGGTCCAGGAGTGGCAGGAGAACATGTTCATGGACCAGAAGCGCTTCTCGTTCAGCATCGACAGCATTCTGGAGAACCGGGAGCCGATCTCGGAAAACCCTCGTGTTTCGGGATCCTGTGAGGAGAAGCTGTCCTCGGGATCCTCTCCGGAGACTCACGGATGCTTCTGTTCTCACTGTGGAGAGATTATACACCGTAAGACATTCTTTCTTTCCCTTCTTCATCTCAACATTAATATCTCAAGGCTGAAGATTCCCGATCCGCAAGGAAAAACTCCAGGATCTCATGCAATAAATGTCTCAGTGAAAGTGTTTTGCATGACATGTACACTTCACAATATGTTCATTAGTTAACCTGAACTAAAAATCAGCATTTATTAAACTTAGTTCATATTAATTTAAACATTTATAAGGCTTTCTCCGGTGACTTCTCGCTGAAGATTCCCGATCCTCAAGGAAAAACTCCAGGATCTCATGCAATAATCTTAGTTAATATTAATTTGGACATTTACAAGGCTTTCTTCTTTGACTTCCTTGTCCTTGAATCCTTAAGAAAAAACTCCACGATCTTATGCGTATCTCAAGAAAATGTATTAGTAATGTTTTGCATGACAGCCACTTTTCACTGAATCATATAAATATGCATGAAGGAAATGATAACACTTGATAATGAACATGAAAGATTGTTTTTTTTGTATTGTATGTATCATATTTTTTAATTTTTGTGATGCATTTGTGGTGTAAATCAGTGTTATTTTAGTGTAATTGACATATTATTATAGTTTAATATTTAAAAATATTTTATATTTTGTTAAAGTTTTAGTAACTTTGTTGTATTTTTTTGTCATTTTTTATTTTATTTTTTAAAACACACCTGTATAGTTTTTTATTCATTCAAACATTTATATTATTGTATTTAAAAAAAACATCTGTATAGGTTTTTATTAATTTGTATTGATTTATGTCTTTTATTTTTGAATTTTTTTGTATTTTATTTTAGTAAACGTTTATTTTATTTCAAGTAGCAATTTTTATTTTATTTGAATGTTTTAGTTAACAGTAATAACCCTGGGAAACACTTTATTTTAAGGTGACACGTTACTATATGTACTTACTTACTATAGTAAATTATGCATAGTGAATAACCCTAAACAAAACTAAGTACATAATTAATTTATATTACTAGTATTTATTGTAACGTCACCTTAAAGTGAAGTGTAATATAGCTTTGTTGTATTTTTGTCATTTTTATTTTGATATTTTTTAAAAACACATCTGTGTAGTTTTTTATTAATTTATATTTCTGTATTTTATTTATAACATTGTTTTGTATTTTATTTGCAGTTAACGTTTATTTTATTTCAAGAAGCAATTTTATGTTTCATTTTTTAGTTAACTATAATAACCCTTGGTAACACTTTATTTTAAGGTGACACTACTATATGTACTTACTATAGTAATAACAGTAAATTATGCATTATTACAAGTGAATAACTCTAAACCAAACCATAACTCTCTCTATAATTCATTTTAATTACTCATACTTATCTGATGTAACTATCAACCTGAAGTATAGTGTAACCAAACTCGTGTGTAGATATGCTTGTTGTTGATTAAACCTTGATCTGATGCTTTGATTCAATTGGTGTGTTTAAGTCATGTCGTAAAGATCGTATTTATGAGTTGAACACACATGAAAGCCACCACAATGTCGTAAATACGAGTGGGAAGCTTGGGATTTTCTCTAAGCGAGAAACATGGCAGAATAACACAATACTTACAGGTATTTAGCAGTGATATTATCCGGCTTTTCTAATTACAGCGAAGTAAGCTAATTACAGCGACAGCGGAGTAAGCGAATTACAGTGAAGTAAGCGAATTACAGTGAAGTAAGCGAATTACAGTGAAGTAAGCTAATTACAGCGAAGTAAGCGAATTACAGCAAAGTAAGCGAATTACAGCGACAGCGGAGTAAGCGAATTACAGTGAAGTAAGCGAATTACAGTGAAGTAAGCGTATTACAGCGACAGCGGAGTATGCTAATTACAGTGAAGTAAGCTAATTACAGTGAAGTAAGCTAATTACAGTGAAGTAAGCTAATTACAGCGGAGTAAGCTAATTACAGCGAAGTAAGCTAATTACAGTGAAGTAAGCTAATTACAGTGAAGTAAGCTAATTACAGTGAAGTAAGCTAATTACAGCAAAGTAAGCGAATTACAGCAAAGTAAGCGAATTACAGTGAAGTAAGCGTATTACAGCGACAGCGGAGTATGCTAATTACAGCGAAGTAAGCTAATTACAGTGAAGTAAGCTAATTACAGTGAAGTAAGCTAATTACAGTGAAGTAAGCTAATTACAGCAAAGTAAGCGAATTACAGCAAAGTAAGCGAATTACAGTGAAGTAAGCGTATTACAGCGACAGCGGAGTATGCTAATTACAGTGAAGTAAGCTAATTACAGCGACAGCGGAGTAAGCTAATTACAGCGAAGTAAGCGAATTACAGCGGAGTAAGCTAATTACAGCAAAGTAAGCGAATTACAGCAAAGTAAGCGAATTACAGTGAAGTAAGCGTATTAAAGCGACAGCGGAGTATGCTAATTACAGTGAAGTAAGCTAATTACAGTGAAGTAAGCGAATTACAGCAAAGTAAGCGAATTACAGCGACAGCGAAGTAAGCGAATTACAGCGAAGTAAGCGAATTACAGCGAAGTAAGCGAATTACAGCAAAGTAAGCGAATTACAGCAAAGTAAGCGAATTACAGTGAAGTAAGCGTATTACAGCGACAGCGGAGTATGCTAATTACAGTGAAGTAAGCGAATTACAGCGAAGTAAGCGAATTACAGCGAAGTAAGCGAATTACAGCAAAGTAAGCGAATTACAGCGAAGTAAGCTAATTACAGTGAAGTAAGCTAATTACAACGAAGTAAGCGAATTACAGCGAAGTAAGCTAATTACAGCGAAGTAAGCGAATTACAGCGAAGTAAGCGAATTACAACGAAGTAAGCGAATTACAGCGAAGTAAGCTAATTACAACGAAGTAAGCGAATTACAGCGAAGTAAGCGAATTACAGTGAAGTAAGCGAATTACAGTGAAGTAAGCGAATTACAGCGAAGTAAGCGAATTACAGTGAAGTAAGCTAATTACAGCGAAGTAAGCTAATTACAGCGAAGTAAGGGAATTACAACGAAGTAAGCGAATTACAGCGAAGTAAGGGAATTACAGCGAAGTAAGCGAATTACAGCGAAGTAAGCGAATTACAGCGAAGTAAGCGAATTACAGCGAAGTAAGCGAAGTACAGTGAAGTAAGCTAATTACAACGAAGTAAGCTAATTACAACGAAGTAAGCGAATTACAGCGAAGTAAGCGAAGTACAGTGAAGTAAGCTAATTACAACGAAGTAAGCGAATTACAGCGAAGTAAGCGAATTACAGCGAAGTAAGCGAATTACAGCAAAGTAAGCGAAGTACAGCGAAGTAAGCTAATTACAGCGAAGTAAGCGAATTACAGCGAAGTAAGCAAAGTACAGCGAAGTAAGCGAATTACAACGAAGTAAGCTAATTACAGCGAAGTAAGCGAATTACAGCGAAGTAAGCGAATTACAACGAAGTAAGCTAATTACAGCGAAGTAAGCTAATTACAGCGGAGTAAGCGAATTACAGTGGAGTAAGCGAATTACAGCGAAGTAAGCTAATTACAGCGAAGTAAGCTAATTACAACGAAGTAAGCGAATTACAGCGAAGTAAGCGAATTACAGTGAAGTAAGCGAATTACAGTGAAGTAAGCTAATTACAGCGAAGTAAGCTAATTACAGTGAAGTAAGCTAATTACAGCGAAGCTAATTACAACGAAGTAAGCGAATTACAGCGAAGTAAGCGAATTACAGCGAAGTAAGCGAATTACAGCGAAGTAAGCTAATTACAATGAAGTAAGCGAATTACAACGAAGCGAATTACAGCGAAGTAAGCGAATTACAGTGAAGCTAATTACAGCGGAGTAAGCGAATTACAGCGAAGTAAGCGAATTACAGCGAAGTAAGCTAATTACAACGAAGTAAGCGAATTACAGCGAAGTAAGCGAATTACAGGGAAGTAAGCTAATTACAGTGAAGTAAGCGAATTACAGCGAAGTAAGCTAATTACAACGAAGTAAGCGAATTACAGCGAAGTAAGCGAATTACAGTGAAGTAAGCGAATTACAGCGAAGTAAGCTAATTACAACGAAGTAAGCTAATTACAACGAAGTAAGCTAATTACAACGAAGTAAGCGAAGTACAGTGAAGTAAGCGAATTACAGCGAAGTAAGCGAATTACAGCGAAGTAAGCGAAGTACAGTGAAGTAAGCGAAGTACAGTGAAGTAAGCTAATTACAACGAAGTAAGCGAATTACAGCGAAGTAAGCGAATTACAGCGAAGTAAGCGAAGTACAGTGAAGTAAGCTAATTACAACGAAGTAAGCTAATTACAACGAAGTAAGCGAATTACAGCGAAGTAAGCGAAGTACAGTGAAGTAAGCTAATTACAACGAAGTAAGCGAATTACAGCGAAGTAAGCGAATTACAGCAAAGTAAGCTAATTACAACGAAGTAAGCGAATTACAGCGAAGTAAGCGAATTACAGCGAAGTAAGCGAATTACAGCAAAGTAAGCGAAGTACAGCGAAGTAAGCTAATTACAGCGAAGTAAGCGAATTACAGCGAAGTAAGCAAAGTACAGCGAAGTAAGCGAATTACAACGAAGTAAGCTAATTACAGCGAAGTAAGCGAATTACAGCGAAGTAAGCGAATTACAACGAAGTAAGCTAATTACAGCGAAGTAAGCTAATTACAGCGGAGTAAGCGAATTACAGTGGAGTAAGCGAATTACAGTGAAGTAAGCTAATTACAGCGAAGTAAGCCAATTACAGCGAAGTAAGCGAATTACAGCGAAGTAAGCGAATTACAGCGAAGTAAGCGAATTACAGCGAAGTAAGCGAATTACAGCGAAGTAAGCGAATTACAGCGAAGTAAGCGAATTACAGCGAAGTAAGCTAATTACAATGAAGTAAGCGAATTACAGCGAAGTAAGCGAATTACAGCGAAGTAAGCTAATTACAGCAAAGTAAGCTAATTACAATGAAGTAAGCGAATTACAGCGAAGTAAGCGAATTACAGCGAAGTAAGCTAATTACAACGAAGTAAGCGAATTACAGCGAAGTAAGCGAATTACAGCGAAGTAAGCGAATTACAGCGAAGTAAGCTAATTACAGCGAAGTAAGCGAATTACAGCGAAGTAAGCTAATTACAGCGAAGTAAGCGAATTACAGCGAAGTAAGCTAATTACAGCGGAGTAAGCGAATTACAGCGAAGTAAGCGAATTACAGCGAAGTAAGCTAATTACAGCGGAGTAAGCTAACTGCCTGCACAGAATATGATGCCATTATAATATAACAATGTAAAATGTAGTCTAAGTTAGCAGTCGCTTCATAAATTAATTAAAAACTGATGCACATTTATTTGTTCTTATTTTTCTAGAACTAGAGTTTTTGCTGTATTTTTGTGTAATTAATTAAGAGAAAGTAGTCCGCCATCTTACTCTGACGAGAGTGACTTGAACTCACCAGCCATCGTAAACACAACTTCCCACCTTGTACGTACGAACTTCCCAGGAGGACTTGAACGCACCATATCAACGCTATCTCACAACCAATTCGTACGAATTCACACGTTTTGTCTTAACCCACGTGACAGGCAGGTTTAGGGGCGGGGTCAGGTGTAGCTCATTCGTACAAATTCATACGAATTGGGCAAGTTGCAAAATATGTACGATTTAGCAAAAATCGTCCGAATTCGTACGAGTGAGGTCATATGAATTTGTACGAATTAAGCGGATTTTCCACTGCAAACGACATTCGCATACGATTGTCACATTTCGCCCCCTACTGGCAGTCGCACGGAACTTTAAAATCGGTCGTGAAGCAACTTTTACCCTCGGCTTATTCGCATAGTAAAATTAATGATTTTAATGAATGTAATGCATGCATGAATATATACAAACAAAACAAAGACCCTCAACACATCTAAAATAAAAACATAGCCCTAACCCTAACATCAATATAAATATTGATTTAATAATTATAAGATAATTATTTCTGCCATAATTATTAATAACCGCCATTTTACAGAAATATTGTTTACAGAACTGTTAAAGTGTTAAAATATTGGTAATTTTCCGGTCGGCCGGTCAAATGTGGTCCAGCCGCAGAAGTTCCGATTTTTAACGCATCCAAAGCTCAAATCGGATCCCAAATTTGATCTGAAAACCGGCTTTAGCCACCTCGTAAAATTCGTAGGAATTCCACCATGTTCTCAGTGTATTTTCTGTGCTGTAGTTTGGGGTCCGAGGATGTTAGCAGACCCGGCTCCTGCTGCAGAATCATCCAGCTTCGCTCACGTTCAGAGGAGGGTTCGGCGGCACCGCACGATCTTCACAGAGGAACAGCTGGAGGCTCTGGAGGATCTGTTCCGGCAGAACCAGTATCCCGACATCAACACCCGAGAGGACCTGGCCCAGCGCACACACCTGCGCGAGGAGAGAGTCGAGGTCATCCAGAACCATTCAGAAGTCATCTTTCACCCTTAAACTCACAGCTTACAGAAGTGTGTTCTTGTTCCTAGGGATAGTTCACCCAAAAATGAAAATTAGCCAATGATTTACTCACCCTCTATTCATCCTAGGTGTATATGACATGTGTATGTCATAAAAGTGCATCTATCCATCATAAAAGTGCATCTATCCATCATAAAAGTGCATCTATCCATCATAAAAGTGCATCTGTCCATTATAAAAGTGCATCTATCCATCATAAAAGTGCATCTATCCATCATAAAAGTGCATCTGTCCATCATAAAAGTGCATCTATCCATCATAAAAGTGCATCTATCCATCATAAAAGTGCATCTATCCATCATAAAAGTGCATCTATCCATCATAAAACTGCATCTATCCGTCATAAAAGTGCATCTGTCCGTCATAAAAGTGCATCTTTCCATCATAAAAGTGCATCTGTCCATCATAAAAGTGCATCTATCCATCATAAAAGTGCATCTATCCATCATAAAAGTGCATCTGTCCATTATAAAAGTGCATCTATCCATCATAAAAGTGCATCTGTCCATCTGTCCATCATAAAAGTGCATCTGTCCATCATAAAAGTGCATCGGTCCATCATAAAAGTGCATCTATCCATCATAAAAGTGCATCTATCCATCATAAAAGTGCATCTGTCCATCATAAAACTGCATCTATCCATCATAAAACTGCATCTGTCCATCGTAAAAGTGCATCTATCCATCATAAAAGTGCATCTGTCCATCATAAAACTGCATCTATCCATCATAAAACTGCATCTGTCCATCGTAAAAGTGCATCTATCCATCATAAAAGTGCATCTGTCCATCATAAAAGTGCATCTGTCCATCATAAAAGTGCATCTAAAAGTGCATCTATCCATCATAAAAGTGCATCTCTCCATCATAAAAGTGCATCTGTCCATCATAAAAGTGCATCAAGTGCATCTATCCATCATAAAAGTGCATCTATCCATCATAAAAGTGCATCTGTCCATTATAAAAGTGCATCTATCCATCATAAAAGTGCATCTGTCCATCATAAAAGTGCATCTGTCCATCATAAAAGTGCATCTGTCCATCATAAAAGTGCATCTATCCATCATAAAAGTGCATCTATCCATCATAAAAGTGCATCTATCATCATAAAACTGCATCTATCCATCATAAAAGTGCATCTGTCCATCATAAAAGTGCATCTATCCATCATAAAAGTGCATCTGTCCATCATAAAAGTGCATCTGTCCATCATAAAAGTGCATCTAAAAGTGCATCTATCCATCATAAAAGTGCATCTATCCATCATAAAAGTGCATCTATCCATCATAAAAGTGCATCTGTCCATCATAAAAGTGCATCTATCCATCATAAAAGTGCATCTATCCATCATAAAAGTGCATCTGTCCATCATAAAAGTGCATCTGTCCATCATAAAAGTGCATCTATCCATCATAAAAGTGCATCTATCCATCATAAAAGTGCATCTGTCCATCATAAAAGTGCATCTATCCATCATAAAAGTGCATCTATCCATCATAAAAGTGCATCTGTCCATCGTAAAAGTGCATCTATCCATCATAAAACTGCATCTGTCCATCGTAAAAGTGCATCTATCCATCATAAAAGTGCATCTGTCCATCATAAAAGTGCATCTGTCCATCATAAAAGTGCATCTATCCATCATAAAACTGCATCTGTCCATCGTAAAAGTGCATCTATCCATCATAAAAGTGCATCTATCCATCATAAAACTGCATCTGTCCATCGTAAAAGTGCATCTATCCATCATAAAAGTGCATCTGTCCATCATAAAAGTGCATCTGTCCATCATAAAAGTGCATCTAAAAGTGCATCTATCCATCATAAAAGTGCATCTCTCCATCATAAAAGTGCATCTGTCCATCATAAAAGTGCATCAAGTGCATCTATCCATCATAAAAGTGCATCTATCCATCATAAAAGTGCATCTGTCCATTATAAAAGTGCATCTATCCATCATAAAAGTGCATCTGTCCATCATAAAAGTGCATCTGTCCATCATAAAAGTGCATCTGTCCATCATAAAAGTGCATCTATCCATCATAAAAGTGCATCTATCCATCATAAAAGTGCATCTATCATCATAAAACTGCATCTATCCATCATAAAAGTGCATCTGTCCATCATAAAAGTGCATCTATCCATCATAAAAGTGCATCTGTCCATCATAAAAGTGCATCTGTCCATCATAAAAGTGCATCTAAAAGTGCATCTATCCATCATAAAAGTGCATCTATCCATCATAAAAGTGCATCTATCCATCATAAAAGTGCATCTGTCCATCATAAAAGTGCATCTATCCATCATAAAAGTGCATCTATCCATCATAAAAGTGCATCTGTCCATCATAAAAGTGCATCTGTCCATCATAAAAGTGCATCTATCCATCATAAAAGTGCATCTATCCATCATAAAAGTGCATCTGTCCATCATAAAAGTGCATCTATCCATCATAAAAGTGCATCTATCCATCATAAAAGTGCATCTATCCATCATAAAAGTGCATCTGTCCATCATAAAAGTGCATCTGTCCATCATAAAAGTGCATCTGTCCATCAATCTGTTCATCATAAAAGTGCATCTGTCCATCAATCTGTTCATCATAAAAGTGCATCTATCCGTCATAAAAGTGCATCTATCCGTCATAAAAGTGCATCTATCAATCATAAAAGTGCATCTATCCATCATAAAAGTGCATCTGTCCATCATAAAAGTGCATCTATCCATCATAAAAGTGCATCTATCCGTCATAAAAGTGCATCTATCAATCATAAAAGTGCATCTATCCATCATAAAAGTCCATCATAAAAGTGCATCTGTCCATCATAAAAGTGCATCTATCCATCATAAAAGTGCATCTGTCCATCATAAAAGTGCATCTATCCATCATAAAAGTGCATCTATCCATCATAAAAGTGCATCTATCCATCATAAAAGTGCTCAACTTAATTAAATTAAGGAAAACTTTTCCACGAAATTAAATTACATTTTTCCAACAAAATCGAATTAGTTTGAATTGATTTGTTGTAATTTTGTCGTATGAACTTAAATTCATTCAGTCAAGACTACTAAAACAATTTGTGTCATTTCCTACTATATAGTTTTTCCATTCATAACATTGTTTCCATGAACATTCAGAAATTTCCATAACTTCGGGAACCCAGACAGCAACACAGATCCGGCCCGCATCCGGCACTCGTGGAATGAAATCCATACGTATGTGGGCCGGATCTGGGCCGACACTGTGTTGCTGTCTGGGAACATTAGCAAAACATTCTTAGAACATATTTTTAGTGCTGGGATCTGACTTGTGCAAACCTGCTTAATGCTGCACTCTAAAAAAAATTAACGGTAAAATTTTAAAATTTTAACTTTGTGATTTTAACGGTAAAAGACCGTAAAAATGCTATACAGTGAAAAACTGTTAATTGGTTAACAGTAAGTTTCTGTGATATACTGTGATAGTTCTAACCGTACATGTAATGTAATTTTACAGTAAAATACCGTTACATTTACAGTTTTTGGAAGTGAAAAAGAACATTGTATAATTTACAGTGAAAAACCGTAAATGTTCATTCCCACAATTCCCTGCGTGACACGTCACATTTGATGTGTTTTTGTTGAAATAACTGTTTCTTCATAGTTTTTCTTCATTGTTTTTAATCTGTTATGTACATTAGGGTTTTATGTTACATTTAATGTTGTTAAATGAATGTTTATTGCATTTTTACAATGTCGTGTGTGTTTAGTGTGTGTGTGAATGACACTGTGCAGCTTCTGTATATTAGTATTAACTTTAATGTGGAAAAGCTGATGAGCTGTGATTGATCATGTGACTCTCATCTCCGCTGTGATTGGTGGATATCAGTGTATTGCAATAGTACAAAACGTATTAGTACTTCAATAGGTTGGTAAATAAACATTATATCAGAAAATGACATACATTTTTTTACTGTAAACTTAAAGTAAGTCTCTGTAAAACCTAAAAATGTTGCTAAATCATTTTTTACAGTAAATTTCTGGCAACAACAGCTGGTGTTTTTTACCGTATATTTAACAGATTTTGTTTTACAGTGTGGAAGTCTCTATAATAACTGTGTGATTGTTGTAGGTGTGGTTTAAGAACCGAAGGGCAAAATGGAGACGACAGAAGCGGCTTCCCTTCAGCCTTCCAGACGACTGGAAAACTGTCCTTCACAGCGACTGACGCCGACATTATGATTATGATTATGATGATGACTTCAGTCTCCTAAAGACCATAAGAGCTGAAACCCTTCATTTATCAGTTGCAATCATTTGTTGACAGACATTACAAAAGCAGGGTGTTTCCCATTCATAAGGTCCCGCTGTGGTGTAAATCCAGCGTTTAATGTTGTTTATGTGTCTATGTGGTGTGTTTAATACGCTTTAAGACACACCGTGTGTAAGTTCATAAGTCGACAGCATTGCTGAGTATTTCCTGCTTAAAACTGCAGTGAACCAAAGACAGTCTCAAACACACGGTTTGAAATCGCTGGTGTTTCTGACGTCACAAACGACCTTGTAACCAATCAGATCAACGTGTGATCGTCAACCAGTGGATCTCTGAGCTGAGTGAGTGAGTGGAGGCGGGGCTCATTCGCATATTCATAGAACCGCGCATACTAAATGAGGCGAGGGTGTCGAGTTACATTCAAGATACATAAATACATTTATTATAAAGGTAAAAACGTTTAAATATGTCATTTTTGTGATCAAAGATGAGTCAAGGGATACAATTATTGACTACAGGGGGACTTATAATTAAACATTCTATTTTTCATGTTCTTTTTTTTATCATGTTTTATATTAATTTTCATACAAATGATCTTGCCAGTGCATTATAAATGTACAGTTATTCTAAAAATAAAACCTAATGTATCCTTGTCACAGACCTATAATCAATTAAATAATCAACATACAAAACGTTATTATATCATACATTATAGGGCAGCAACACAAGGTTTTATCATTAATAAAAATCATGGATAAGTGGAGAATGCATGAGGGATATCATGACATTCTGGAGAACTTAATAGTTTAGAAAATATGTACATTGATCAAAAGAGTTTTGAAACACGGGTATGTAGAAATGGACAGATTTGTTATATGTATCATTCACTTCTGTTTCACGTTAAATGTCTGTTTTTTTCTTTGAAAGTTAATAAAAAATTTTTTTAAATAAACTCCGCTGATCTTTTTATTTTATTTTAATTTATACAACAAAATGGCACAACACAGTTATTATACAAAGAAAATACAGTCGTGGAAGGCTCAACACAAATAAAGAAATAACAATACTAAAATGTAAATAATAAATAAGGAAAAGAAAGAGAAAAAAGAAACTTAAAACAGATTATAAACTAACAGATAGCTACAATTTTATTGCACTTCGATTTTCCATTTTAGTGAGGGCATCTGAGAAGTATTTTAATTCGTTTCTGATTACAATAAACAAAGGAGAGGATTTTAAAAAATCTACATTTATGCCAATAATATAACGCTGATCTCCGCACAACATGTTGCTGTAGTGACGTCAGAGGAATGAGCTGTAGATCTGCTGCGCATGCGCAGACGGAGCAGAGCCCCACTTTCGATTCTTTACAGGCAGAAACAACTAATCCAAACACACCAGTGACTGACAGCCGAATTAAACCTTCTGGACTCTTAAAGCTTTCTGCTTTCACACTGTGTTCTCCTCAGATGCTCAAAACACGTAAGATGTTGCTGGTTTTATTATTATTGTGCGGTAAATAAACAGTGAAGTGATGCTAGCGACGCTCGTGAAGCTCAATGAATGGACAGAATTCATATAAACACAATATTAACCAGCATTTGAGTTAAAACACTGTATTTTCTTGCTGTTTGTGGTATTTGAGCATGTGTCAGTGTGTTGATGATTGTGTTTTAGTGTTAAATAAGTCAGTTTAGCAGTAGCTGCTAACGCACACCGAGTTTACATGGAGTTTTTTTTAAACATCTTTACAATTTGTATGGTATTATATTTATATCTTCTGTTTGCTCGTACAAACTGTTTTTACTGGGATGAAGAATGAAATAAATAATAATACACAAGAAAACTAACTAAACGAAATACAGTACTTTTATATTATTATGTTATAATAAATGATTGCAGAGATACATTTACATACAGCATGATTTTCAAACTCTGGAAAAGTTTATAGGAAAAAGTATGTAAAATATAAAATAAAATAAAAGATTTCAATAAATAAATGAGTAATTAAACAAATAAACGTGTATATATGTGTATAGGTATGTATGTATATATATATATAACATAACATAACATATAAATATAAAATGAATATTATAAATATAAAATAAATAAATAACACAATTAGATTAAAATAAATGTAATAACTAACAAAAATAAGATTAAAATAAATAAATGAGCAATTAAACAAATGACTTGTAATAATAAAACTTAACAGAAACTGAATATTTACAATATAATTTTTTTAGTATTGGGTCTTTAACAAGAATATAAACGATTGAAAACCCCTGATTTAGCAGACGCTTTTATCCAAAGACGAGGAATACAACAAGAGATTCCCCTTAAAGAGGCAATAAACACGAGATTATGTAATCTTAGTAATAAAAGCAGAATGTGAATATGTAATATTTATTAGCGTCACTGAGAGAATAATCCATTACTTTGGTGTTTTGTTCTTGCATGCAGGGAGAAGAAATGTCCCGTAAATCGAGCATGAGCGCGTCTAAGCAGACGCCCTCTCTGAAAGCTAAAGGACTCAAAGACATCAGGATCGATGAAGAGGTCAAGATCTCTGTGAACATCGCGCTGGAGAGGTTCCAGTACAGCGACGACAAAGGTTCGAGTTCTGTGGCTCTTCTGTCATCATCTCATGCTGATAATTTGGTGGTTTCATTAAAAATCGATAGTTAATCTCTGGTTATACTGTAATTGAGATTCAATCCCTTTGTCAACTTGTTTGCTTTCGATTAGCACGGGTTTTGTGTTTAAATTTTTTGAGGTGATTAAGCTTGAGTGAACTTTTTGTTAACTCAAAAAGTGCAAAAAAACAACAACTGAAGTTTGGACAAGTGAGGACACCATATTTCCTAAAAATATAACCAAGTGGAAGCAAGTAAATAATGAACAGAAGAGGGCCCAGGACAGAGCCCTGGGGAACGCCGGTCCGGACTCTAGATGATTTCGATCGGAAACGTTTACGTTTTAAATATCTAAAAATTCTTAAATCAAGATGCATTTACTAGATGAGTAAAATGCCATAATATATTATGTCTTGTTTTCTGGGGAATTAATCAAAATTAAGAGAGTTGTTACTTAAAAAAAAGCAAAATTATCTGCCAATGGGGTCAGAAAAAAACACTTAATTCAAACAGAAACAAGATTATTTTTTTACCCCATTGGCAGATAACTTTACTTGTTTTAAGCAAAAACTCACTTAATTTTGATTTATTTCCCCAGAAAACAAGACATAATATCGAATGAAAACCTTTATTGAAAAAAATTAAAAAATTAAAATAAAATGAATATATCTACATGTCTATATATCTACAAAATATCTTATGTAATTTTACTCATCTAGTAAATGCATCTTGATTTAAGAATTTTTAGATATTTGGACTGGAAACAAAACATAAATACTGAGTGAGAAAAGCATTTTTTGCAGAGTAAGCGAGGTGGTATCAAAGGACCAGTGGTTAATGAACCAGAGTCAGCTGTTGGATTATTTGTGTTTTTATTATAAGTCCCCCTGTAGTCAATAATTTCATCCCTTAAAACTCACCAAAATTACATATTTAAACGTTTTTTCCTTTAAAATAAATTTCTTTAAATATCTTGAATGTAACTCGACACCCTCGCCTCATTTAGTATGCGCGGTTCTATGAATATGCGAATGAGCCCCGCCTCCTCTCACTCACTCAGCTCAGAGATCCACTGGTTGACGATCACACGTTGATCTGATTGGTTACAAGGTCGTTTGTGACGTCAGAAACACCAGCGATTTCAAACCGTGTGTTTGAGACTGTCTTTGGTTCACTGCAGTTTTAAGCAGAAAATACTCAGCAATGCTGTCGACTTATGAACTTACACACGGTGTGTCTTAAAGCGTATTAAACACACCACATACACACATAAACAACATTAAACGCTGGATTTACACCACAGGGGGACTTTAACGGTTGTTTTGTCTCATAGAGCTGGATTTCCCTTCTTCATTGACAAATTCTGAGAGAGCGTTCGTTCATCGGCTTGCTCAATCGCTCGGCTACGTCTCGAAAAGCAGAGGGTAAGTTGAGTCGCAAATCACAACCATCCAATCAACTCCCCACAGACACAATCAAGCCCCGCCCACATTTGTCCTTGCTGTTTTAATGTTTTTAAAAGAAGTCTCTTCTGCTCACCAAGGCTGCATCTATTTGATTAAAAATACAGTAATATTGTGAAATATTATTATAATGTAAATCAGCTGTTCTCTATGTGAATATATAGTAAAGTGTAATTTATTCCTATGAATGTTCAGCATCATTACTCCAGTCTTCAGTGTCACATGATCCTTCAGAAATCACTCTAATATGAGGATCTGATGCTCAAGAAACATTTATGATTATTATCAGCCTTGAAAACTGTTATATACACTCACCTAAAGGATTATTAGGAACAACCGAGGTATGCAGCAAAGCATTTGTGAAGCCACAACACGCACAACCTTGAGGCGGATGGGCTACAACAGCAGAAGACCCCACCGGGTACCACTCATCTCCACTACAAATAGGAAAAAGAGGCTACAATTTGCAAGAGCTCACCAAAATTGGACAGTTGAAGACTGGAAAAATGTTGCCTGGTCTGATGAGTCTCGATTTCTGTTGAGACATTCAGATGGTAGAGTCAGAATTTGGCGTAAACAGAATGAGAACATGGATCCATCATGCCTTGTTACCACTGTGCAGGCTGGTGGTGGTGGTGTAATGGTGTGGGGGATGTTTTCTTGGCACACTTTAGTCCCCTTAGTGCCAATTGGGCATCGTTTAAATGCCACGGCCTACCTGAGCATTGTTTCTGACCATGTCCATCCCTTTATGGCCACCATGTACCCATCCTCTGATGGCTACTTCCAGCAGGATAATGCACCATGTCACAAAGCTCCAATCATTTCAAATTGGTTTCTTGAACATGACAACGAGTTCACTGTACTAAAATGGCCCCCACAGTCACCAGATCTCAACCCAATAGAGCATCTTTGGGATGTGGTGGAACGGGAGCTTCGTGCCCTGGATGTGCATCCCACAAATCTCCATCAACTGCAAGATGCTATCCTATCAATATGGGCCAACATTTCTAAAGAATGCTTTCAGCACCTTGTTGAATCAATGCCACGTAGAATTAAGGCAGTTCTGAAGGCGAAAGGGGGTCAAACACAGTATTAGTGTGGTGTTCCTAATAATCCTTTAGGTGAGTGTATATTATGTTCACATAGACAACAGCTGATTTACATTATAATAATATTTCTAAAATTTTACTGTATTTTTAATCATATAAATGAACCCCTGGTGAGCAGAAGAGACTTCTTTTAAAAACATTAAAACTCTTACAGATCCCAAACCTTTAAACAGCAGTGTATGTCACAATAGGAAAGAGAAAAGTTTGTGGACTCAGTTATCTCTGTAAAGCTGCTTTGAAACAATATATATTGTATAAAGCGCTGTATAAATAACGGTGAGGTGAGCTGAGATGTTCTGATGTGTCGTCTGCAGGAAAGGCTCGAGTCGATGTCTGACTGTGAGGAAGAAGGACGGCACGGAGTCGGCTCGCTCCGTCATGACCTGTGGCCTCACACACAACTCCAGACACATGGTGCAGAGCCTCCTGCAGAGGTTCCCCATCACCAATAAGGAGCGCAGCGAGCTCCAGCCACGCACCGAGAGGGCCGTGCTCGCGTCTCCCGACACTGGCGAGTGTCCCGCACCACAGCACTGTAGAGTACAAGTGTCCGAACTCTGACAGAGAATCAGTGTCTCGACTCATTAGACGCTGTCCATGCGCTTCTCACTTCAGTTCTGGATCTGGGAACCGGGTCGGATCAGAACCTTCACTGCTCAGTGCGATTCAGTCCTGTAGAGAATGCCAGTTTTAGGCACTTGATCCATAAACAGCGGGACATTAACGGGGCGGATGATTATGATTTCACTGTTCTAGCTGTAGTTAGTGTGTAATGTTGCAGTTTGAGCGCAAACAACGTCTGCAGTCACACACTCAAACAGCAAAGGGAGAGATTCGCTTTTAGTAATCGCTTTTTAAGGACTACAACAAACGGCAACATTTTTCTGACCCCATTGGCAGATAATTGTGCTTGTTTAAAGCAAAAACTCACTTAATTTTTAGTTTTTTTTTAATCGGAAAACTAGATATAATTTCTTATGTCATTTCCCTCATCTAGTAAATGCTTCTTGGTTTAAATTTTTTTAGATATTTGGACTGGAAACATGACAAATATACTAAGTTAGAAAAGCATTTTTTGCAGTGTGAGCAGACTTGAAAATAATCGTAATTATTCCAGACGTTTGATGCTTTGTTGAGGCTGTGCCTTGCAGGATTTGAACATTACTTTTTTTGCAGTGCATTTATGTGATCATAAAACTCTCCCGTTCCCCTTATATGTTGTTCTCCTTCCTGTAGACAGTAAAAGCAGGACGAGCGGGCGTCTCAGCCACGGGATCCCTCAGGTCCCTCACATGCGAGGCCCGTCTGAACTGGATTGTTTTCGGAGATCGTTGCCCGTGTATGAGCGTCAGGACGAGCTGGTCCAAACCATCAGGGAGAACCAGGTGGTGCTGGTCCTGGGGGAGACCGGCTCAGGCAAAACCACTCAGGTCAGGACTGTAAAACACTTCTGAGTCACCATAACCCTGGCCGGACCTGTGTCTTCTGGTGTTCAGAGAACATGGCGCTCTTCAGGAATTTTTTTTTTGAATGAATGCTACGAATGCACACGCACATCATGGCCATGACTGGAACAGGTTAAATGGTCCTGATAACAACAGTCACACTTGTGCTCCTCGCGGTCAGAAATGACGCATTGGAAATGAATGCGAGACGAGTTTCCTCTAGTGGAAGCGTTTGGAACTGCAGCCGAACAACATCTCACTGAACGCTGGTTTACTGAGAGATCAGCCTCACATGCGGAACACACTGGTGGAGAGTTACGGCTGGGGTTAGCTCAGCTTTACAGGAAAACGGGGAAAATAGAACAATTCAAAATAGTATTTTTGTGCATTTTTCATAACGATACACGTAAAATTCTGCAACTTAAGTTCACTTTTTAAAACTTGTGTCACTTCAGCAATAATCTGCAAGTGTCGTGTTTGAGAAGAGATCAAACTTCAGTCTGTCGCTCTAAAGCGTTCCAGATTTACCACAGTTTAAGCTGGACATTTAATTATCAGCTCTACGCTCAAAGAGTGAATACATGGATTATAAATACAGCGGAAATATAATTTAGTACCATAAAATCCCCTAAAAATACTAAATATTAAATAAAATGCATAAATATATGACATAATTTGTCTTTTTCAGTTTAGTTTTTTTTTATAATTGTGTGTTTGTTTATGCCAACTGCATACATTTTGGCACATGTGTGTATTTTTATTAGAATTGTACTATTTCACAGCAATTTCCTTTAAAAAATCTATTTTGCACTAGTTACACAAAATAGTTCCTCTCAGGACCTTAAGAACAAAAATGTCCCCATTGAAACCCATTAAAACTGCAATTTTTAATCCCAGGGCCTTTTAACTATAAAATGATGCAATCTTTGTTAATTAGGCTTTCATTCTATTGGAAAGGCTTCAAAATGTACATCTGTACAATTTTTTATCAGTAAAGCAAATACAAATTTATTCCTGTTTTCTGCTTATGCATATTATAACGCCAAATTAGATGAATGATGCAGCTATAATTGTGTGGGTCTGCTGGTGTGGATGTCAGAGTGTGGTTTGTACGTGTATAAAAAAAATGTGTGTGTATCTAATGGGGAAAATGTGTTACTGCGCTCAAACAAACTCTCGCTGAAAGCTAATTTTTTAAGATATCGACCTCAGATTTGGAACAAGACTTGTTTAGATTAATGTCTTTGATTTTCTAGCAGTTTTAAAGTTCAACATGTTTCATAACATATATATTTTTAAATAAATCGGTCTGGATTAATCACTCTTTCAGGCGTTCACATGAGAATAAATCGGTCTGATCTCTGTGTTCCTCTCCCAGATCCCCCAGTTCCTCCTGGACGACTGCAGTGGGAATGGGATTCCCTGCCGGATCTTTTGCACTCAGCCCAGGAGACTAGCGACGATCGCGGTGGCGGAGCGTGTGGCGGCCGAGCGCGGAGAGAAGATCGGACAGACCGTCGGCTATCAGATCCGCCTGGAGAGCAGGTCCGCAACTCCTCAACACCACATCGCTGTCTTTACCATTTGCAGACTGTCCATCTAGAGTTAGGAGTGTGTCACAGATCCTACACGGCAAAAAAAGCTTTTCTCACTCAGTGTTTGTGTCTTGTTTCCAGTCCAAATATCTTAAAATTCTCAAGTCAAGATGCATTTACTAGATGAGTAAAATGCCATAAGATATCAAGTCTTGTTTTCTGGGGAAATAAATCAAAATGAAGTGAGTTTTTGCCTAAAACTAGCAAAAATATCTGCCAAAGGGGTCAGAAAAATAATCTTGTTTCTGTTGGAATTAACTTCTTTTTTTTTTTACCCCACTGGCAGATAATTTAGCTTTCTTTCTTTTTTTTGCAGCAACTCTTTTTTGATTTGAGAATTTTTTGATATTTGGACTGATAAGAAGACAAAAATACTGAGTAAGAAGAGCTTTTTTGCCGTGCATTATGCGATAAAACTAAATTCGGGCTCCGTCGATTCTCACGCCCAACAACACAAGACGAGATTGTAAGCGCTGTATGCAGCCGAAACTGCTGGTTTGTGTTACCCGCCTCCAGTTTCCCTTTGTTTTGCCTCCAGCGAACGCCGTGACGTAATGACCTGAATCGTCTCCATCTAAACGACTGCGAATGTGCTGATGAATTCTGGGTATGTGCTTCTCCTCAGAGTCTCTCCTAAAACCCTGTTGACGTTCTGCACGAGTGGAGTTCTGCTAAGGACGCTAATGGCCGGAGACGATGCGATGTCTATGGTCACGCACGTCATTGTGGTGAGACTTTACTTGAAGGGGTGTGCATAAGACTGACATGACACCTTCATAATCATGACTGGACACATGTCATGAATATGAAGGAGGGTTTATGCATGTTTATGACAACTGTCATTAAGTGTCATTCGCTCAATTATGACATTTTTAATGCAAATATTACATTGTTTGAGATGTCTTTGTTATGACACTTTGACATAAACTAGTACATCATAACCTGTCAGTGTCTTTGTCATGACAACTTGACATTACTAAGACAACACAACCTGTCATAAACATGACATAGCAGATTAATTATCAAACTTAAGAAAGCACTTAGCTTTATGGGTTAGCATTACATTAAACTGTCATGTGGTTGGTGGTTTTGACATTGGCTGTCATGAGGCCATTATAACATTTTAATGACAAATTCAATGTGTACCACTGTGACTGTAGTCGAGGTCAAGAGAAACATTCATGACACAGTTATAATGCCTCATGACAGCCAATGTCAAAACCAAGGCCTGAGATTTACTCAAGTGTGTGTATAGGGTGGGTCATGAGGGTGTTTGAATCGAGATTAGGGTTGGGTATCGTTTTAAATTTTATCGATTCCGATTCTTATCGATTCCTAATTTCGATTCCAATAAGGTAAAAAGACAACCTTCGATATCATTCACATTTAGTCTTATTGCAAAACATGTAATTGTATCTGAATATCATGAACACAAATCATCAGCTAAAGAACACTTACACAAGCAGCGTTTGCCTGTGGTTTAAACACACCATAGAAGAACAACTAGCCGAACTAATATAACTCTCCAGCATTATTAGAGACAATAAACACTCGGTAATTAAAAATAACACATAAAAAATTAGCAATCACAACAAATAGACACAACTGAACAAAGATACGATATCTAAAAATTCTTAAGTCAAGATGCATTTACTAGATGAGTAAAATGCCATAAGATTTTATGTCTTGTTTTCTGGGGAAATAAATCAAAATTAAGTGAGCCAAAGGGGTAATAAAAATAATCTTGTTTGTGTTTGAATTAACATTATTTTTCTATATAATAAATAATTTTGCTTTTTTTTAAGCATCAACTCAATTAATTTTGTTTAATTCCCCCATAAAACAAGACATAATATCTTATGGCATTTTACTCATCTAGTAAATGCATCTTGATTTAAGAATTTTTAGATATTTGGACTGGAAACGAGGCTAAAATACTGAGTAAGAACAGCTTTTTTTGCAGTGAATGTTTTAAAATCACTTTTTCTGTGAGCGCAGTACACAGTCATATTGAACTGCTCACAAAGGAATCGATAAGATGAGAGGAATCGAAGATTTTTTATTTTATACCAAGTATCCGACTCCCGACCCTGATCCTCATGATGATTGTGCTCCTGTAGGACGAGGTGCACGAGCGAGACGGACTGACGGACTTCTTGCTCACGAAGATGAAGGACATGCTTCAGAAGATGCCGTCGCTAAAGCTAATCCTGTCTAGCGCCGCGCTGGACGTCAGTCTGTTCATCAGATACTTCGGCGCGTGTCCCGTTATTCACAGTACGAAACATGGTTTATTCAAGCTGGAAAAATACACCTACAGTCAAACCAAAAATGTATTCAGACACCATTTCTCACATTATCACAGTTTATTCGCTATAGTTTAGAAAATGGTGATAAACATGAGCAGAACTCAGAGTTCTCAGATCAGTGGATATTTGACTGGTTTTGTCCGTCCTTCTGTTAGACTCTCACACATGAATTATGTTGAATATCTGTCAGCTGTTAAATTTAACTACACAATTAGATAATACCAGTTTAGCTCAACCAGTGACCAAGCAATGCTTCATGTTGTTCAGTGTGTGTGTGTGTGTGTGTGAAAAGAGCATTAGCAATTACAGAAAACACACTTCAGCAAAACATCATCAGCTCAAAGTGGAGGAATCATTTCTGGTCCCAAATTTTTATAAATGTCACTGGTAGTCTTTGTGTGAAGAGTTATTGGGTGTAATATGTCACAGTTTACTTTATTTTGCTCTCCTCACTCACATAAATGAACTATAGTGTCCTGATCACTCTAGTGAAAAAGAATATCAAAAATATATCTGGTGTCTGACAAATATTTGGTTTGACTGTACATCAGTTCTATAATTTTCTTTATTTTAATACTTCCTTGAATTTGCATTTTAATTACAATTCTGTGGCACCACAATTCAAATTAATATCTTTTTAATTCTGATTGGATCATGACCCTGATAAACATCAAACATGAATGTTAGTGTGATAAAGTGATGTTTTGAAATGAGAGAGTTGAATAATAACGTTGAGTTTTCTTTGAAGTCGAAGGTTGTCCATACGAGGTCAAGCAACTCTTTCTGGAGGATATTCTGCGAACCACCGGATACACCAACAAAGACATGATTAAATACAAGAAGGAGGCGCAGAAAGGTGACGCTTACAGCGCAAACACAGTAGCGCTCAAACAAACGAGTCTCTTCCGCTCACCAAGGCTGTGTTTATTTAATCAAAAATACAGTAAAAATGTGAAATATTATTATAATGTAAATCATCTGTTCTCTATGTGAATATACAGTAAAGTGTAATTTATTCCTGTGAATGTTCAGCATCATTACTCCAGTCTTCAGTGTCACATGATCCTTCAAAAATCACTCTAATATGAGGATCTGATGATCAAGAAACATTTATGAGTTAAAAACACTTCATATTTCTGACCACAAAAGCGGTTTCCACAATAAAATCCTTTAAATGGTATTCAATGCAAAACAAAAATGAAAAATATAAGTACCCTATAAAATAAATATGAATTATTGTGGCATTAATTAGCCCACAAACAATATTTATTTTAAAGCCTGAACCAATTTATTTAAAGAAAAACTGAAACCCGGTCCTGTGTTTCCCCTTCAGAGGAGCGGCAGCAGTCGTCCCTGACGGAGTGGTGTGAGTCCCATCAGGCCGACCCGGACCCAGAGCCGGCCCGGGAAAGGACGCCATCTTGTGTCCTGCAGGAGAACGACCTCCTGGACGACGGCGGAGACAGTGTCTTCAGCCAGATGGTCTCTTCTTATGCTCTTTCTCACATGATTACTCAGTGGTTACGTTTACCTGCAACCAAAGAATACGTTAGTAATGTGATTGACGGCTCAATTCATGTAAACGCCTTAATCGCTCCAAATTAAATATCGATCGGATTCAAAGGGGCGTTTTATTCCTTTTCTAAACCTATCGAGAGAACATGTAAACACTTGATCGGATTGAGAACCGAAACTGAAAGCACCGCGCATGTGCAATGACGTAGAAATAGCGTAATGATGTAGTGGAATGACGTAGAAATAGCGTAATGATGTAGCGGAATGACGTAGAAATAGCGTAATGGCGTAGAAATAGCGTAATGGCGTAGAAATAGCGTAATGATGTAGCGGAATGACGTAGAAATAGCGTAATGGCGTAGAAATAGCGTAATGGCGTAGAAATAGCGTAATGGCGTAGAAATAGCGTAATGGCGTAGAAATAGTGTAATGATGTAGAAATAGCGTAATGGCGTAGAAATAGCGTAATGGCGTAGAAATAGTGTAATGATGTAGAAATAGCGTAATGATGTAGTGGAATGACGTAGAAATAGCGTAATGATGTAGCGGAATGACGTAGAAATAGCGTAATGGCGTAGAAATAGCGTAATGGCGTAGAAATAGCGTAATGATGTAGCGGAATGACGTAGAAATAGCGTAATGGCGTAGAAATAGCGTAATGGCGTAGAAATAGTGTAATGATGTAGAAATAGCGGAATGGCGTAGAAATAGCGTAATGGCGTAGAAATAGTGTAATGATGTAGAAATAGTGTAATGATGTAGAAATAGTGTAATGATGTAGAAATAGCGTAATGATGTAGAAATAGTGTAATGATGTAGAAATATTGTAATGATGTAGAAATAGTGTAATGATGTAGAAATATCGTAATGACGTAGAAAAAGCGTAATGATGTAAAAAATATCGTAATGACGTAGAAATAGTGCGTAATGACGTAGAAATAGCGTAATGATGTAGAAATAGCGTAATGACGTAAAAATATCGTAATGACGTAGAAAAAGCGTAATGATTTAAAAATATCGTAATGACGTAGAAATAGCGTAATGATGTAAAAATATCGTAATGACGTAGAAATAGCATAATGACGTAGAAATAGCGCAATGACGTAGAAATAGCGCAATGACGTAGAAATAGCGCAATGACGTAGAAATAGCGTAATGATGTAGAAATAGCGTAATGACGTAGAAATGGCGTAATGACGTAGTAATTGCGTAATGACGTAGAAAAAGCGTAATGACGTAGAAATAGCGGAATGACGTAGAAATAGTGGAATGCCGTCGAAATAGTGGAATGACGTAGAAATAGCGCAATGACGTAGAAATAACGTAGAAATAGCATAATGGCGTAGAAATAGCATAATGACGTAGAAATAGTGGAATGACGTAGAAATAGTGGAATGACGTAGAAATGACGTAGAAATAGCGGAATGACGTAGAAATAACGTTATAACGTAGAAATAGCGTAATGACGTAGAAATAGCGTAATGATGTAGAAATAGCGCAATGACGTAGAAATAGCGTAATGACGTAGAAATAGCGCAATGATGTAGAAATAGCATAATGATGTAGAAATAGCGTAATGATGTAGAAATAGCGCAATGACGTAGAAATAGCGTAATGGCGTAGACATAGCGTAATGATGTAGAAATAGTGGAATGACGTAGAAATATTGGAATGACGTAGAAATAGCGTAATGACGTAGAAATAGTGGAATGGCGTAGAAATAGCGTAATGATGTAGAAATAGTGGAATGACGTAGAAATAGTGGAATGACGTAGAAATAGCGTAATGATGTAGAAATAGCGTAATGACGTAGAAATAGCGTAATGACGTAGAAATAGCATAATGACGTAGAAATAGTGGAATGGCGTAGAAATAGCGTAATGATGTAGAAATAGCGTAATGGCGTAGAAATAGCGTAATGATGTAGAAATAGCGCAATGACGTAGAAATAGCGTAATGGTGTAGAAATAGCGTAATGATGTAGAAATAGTGGAATGACGTAGAAATATTGGAATGACGTAGAAATAGCGTAATGACGTAGAAATAGCGTAATGACGTAGAAATAGCGTAATGATGTAGAAATAGCGCAATGACGTAGAAATAGCGTAATGGCGTAGAAATAGCGTAATGATGTAGAAATAGTGGAATGACGTAGAAATATTGGAATGACGTAGAAATAGCGTAATGACGTAGAAATAGCGGAATGACGTAGAAATAGTGGAATGACGTAGAAATATTGGAATGACGTAGAAATATTGGAATGACGTAGAAATAGCGTAATGACGTAGAAATAGCGGAATGACGTAGAAATAGCGGAATGACGTAGAAATAGCGTAATGATGTAGAAATAGCGTAATGACGTAGAAATAGCATAATGACGTAGAAATAGCGTAATGACGTAGAAATAGCGGAATGGCGTAGAAATAGCGGAATGACGTAGAAATAGCGTAATGATGTAGAAATAGCGTAATGACGTAGAAATAGAGGAATGGCGTAGAAATAGCGTAATGATGTAGAAATAGCGTAATGATGTAGAAATAGCGTAATGACGTAGAAATAGCATAATGACGTAGAAATAGCGGAATGCCGTAGAAATAGCGGAATGACGTAGAAATAGCGTAATGATGTAGAAAAAGCGTAATGACGTAGAAATAGTGGAATGGCGTAGAAGTAGCATAATGATGTAGAAATAGCGTAATGGTGTAGAAATAGCGTAATGATGTAGAAATAGCGTAATGATGTAGAAATAGCGTAATGGTGTAGAAATAGCGTAATGACGTAGAAATAGCGTAATGACGTAGAAATAGCGTAATGACGTAGAAATAGCGTAATGACGTAGAAATAGCGTAATGATGTAGAAATAGCGTAATGACGTAGAAATAGCGTAATGACGTAGAAATAGCGTAATGACGTAGAATAGCGTAATGATGTAGAAATAGCGTAATGACGTAGAATAGCGTAATGATGTAGAAATAGCGTAATGATGTAGAAATAGCGTAATGACGTAGAATAGCGTAATGATGTAGAAATAGCGTAATGATGTAGAAATAGCGTAATGACGTAGAAATAGCGTAATGACGTAGAAATACCGTAATGACGTAGAAATAGCGTAATGATGTAGAAATAGCGTAATGACGTAGAAATAGCGTAATGACGTAGAAATAGCGTAATGACGTAGAAATAGCGGAATGGCGTAGAAATAGCGGAATGACGTAGAAATAGCGTAATGATGTAGAAATAGCGTAATGACGTAGAAATAGTGGAATGGCGTAGAAATAGCGTAATGATGTAGAAATAGCGTAATGATGTAGAAATAGCGTAATGACGTAGAAATAGCATAATGACGTAGAAATAGCGGAATGCCGTAGAAATAGCGGAATGACGTAGAAATAGCGTAATGATGTAGAAATAGCGTAATGACGTAGAAATAGTGGAATGGCGTAGAAGTAGCATAATGATGTAGAAATAGCGTAATGGTGTAGAAATAGCGTAATGATGTAGAAATAGCGTAATGGTGTAGAAATAGCGTAATGGTGTAGAAATAGCGTAATGACGTAGAAATAGCGTAATGACGTAGAAATAGCGTAATGACGTAGAAATAGCGTAATGACGTAGAAATAGCGTAATGATGTAGAAATAGCGTAATGACGTAGAAATAGCGTAATGACGTAGAAATAGCGTAATGACGTAGAATAGCGTAATGATGTAGAAATAGCGTAATGACGTAGAATAGCGTAATGATGTAGAAATAGCGTAATGATGTAGAAATAGCGTAATGACGTAGAAATAGCGTAATGACGTAGAAATACCGTAATGACGTAGAAATAGCGTAATGACGTAGAAATAGCATAATGATGTAGAAATAGCGTAATGACGTGTGACGCGCGGAATGAGCTTTTCTTCCTGTTGAATAAAGTGTCGTATAAACGAGTAAATATTAAGTCTGCTGTTTAAAACTAATAAAGAACTGTATGAGTGGTTATTATGCGCAGACATCGGGAAACTCTGTATATTCGTGCAGTGAGCGCATGTCAAACAATATATCCCGATTTGAAGCGTGTGACGTATAAACACACACATCGACCCGATCACATGTTCAGCGCTCATGCAAACACTACATTAGATTCATCAGTCGGCAAGAGTTCAGTGCGGCTGCAGCAGAAGCGGTGCATGTAAACGCAGCCGGTGTCAGTCAGCCATTCTTCCTCCGCTCACGTGTTTCAAGCGCTTCTTTTCTGCACGTTCTCAGAGCGAGAAGGACGTGGCCTCGCTAGAGCCGTGGCTCCTCAGGGAAATGGACGCCTGCATCTCAAACATTTTCTTGAACCAAGACGCTGACGCCTTCATACAGCTCTTCAATCTCATCCTGAACGAGAACATCAGTGGTAATGAAGTCGCACACACACACTCAAACGCTCGTGGTGTGTGTGTTCGTCATGTGTTTGTGCTCTCTCAGTGGATTACAGGCACAGCGAGACGAGCGCCACTGCTCTGATGGTGTCCTCGGGTCGAGGGTTCCTCTGTCAGATGGAGCAACTGCTCAGCATGGGCGCAAACGTCAACATCAGAGCCTCCAACGGCTGGTGAGGAGACGCACATCGTTATAAATATATATATAAATACAATTTAAGTCCCCCTGTAGTCAATCATTTTATCCCTTAAAACTCATAGTTGATCACCAGTGTAACTCGACACTCTTGCCTCATTTAGTATGTGCGGTTCTATGAATATGCAAATGAGCCCCGCCTCCACTCACTCACTCAGCTCAGAGATCCACTGGTTGACGATCACACGTTGATCTGATGGTTACAAGGAATATATAAACACAAACTTTAATGTTAGATGCGATTATATATGATTAATCGATTTGACAGCAAATTAGTTAAAAAAATATATAGACAAAAAAAATTTGGGGGGACAAAAACAAAAAAATTATAAACAACTTTATCTAAAATTATAGTGAAAATAGTTGATATAAAAATGACACTTTATTCAAAATATTGACAAAATTATAATAGTATACCAAAAATACTACTAATATAAAATATAAAAAAAAAAATTTTATTTCAGCTAAATGGCAAGGAGGCTTTTCTCATCTTAGTTTAGTTTCTGCGGGTCTTAAATCAGAGCAGAAAATCTTAAATTCATAAAGTCATCATGGCATTAAATTATGCAATATTAGTGTTGTTTTCCAGCACAAATATCTAAACATTCTTAAATCAAGATACATTTTCTGAGCCCACTGGCAAATATTTACTTACCGGTATTTAAAAAATGTTTTGCCAAAAAATTACATATAAACTAAAACAAATAAATAAGAATGAATAAAGACTAATATATTAATATTATTTTAAACTTATATTAGTTATTTTACATATTTAAAACTAACAAACGAGTAAAAATTACAAGAAAACCCCGCAACAAACTGATTATAACTTATAAATTGAAATCATAGTGACAATTCTAATTACTAACAAAAACTATAATAGTATATAAATTATATCAATATATTATATATTAGTATGTAAAGCACTTTTTTAAGCTTCTGCTAATGTAATGTTTACTTCAGGACGGCTCTCGACTGGGCGAAACGCTTCAAGCAACCCGAGGCTTTAGATCTGCTGGAGTCTCACATGTAAGAACTGTGTGTGTGTGTGTGTGTGTGTGTGTGTGTGAGACACCTGAGGCTGTAGATCTGCTGGAGTCTCACATGTAAGAACTGTGTGTGTGTGTGTGTGTGTGTGTGTGTGTGTGTGAGACACCTGAGGCTGTAGATCTGCTGGAGTCTCACATGTAAGAACTGCGTGTGTGTGTGTGTGTGTGTGTGTGTGTGTGTGTGTGAGACACCCGAGGCTGTAGATCTGCTGGAGTCTCACATGTAAGAACTGCGTGTGTGTGTGTGTGTGTGTGTGTGTGTGAGACACCTGAGGCTGTAGATCTGCTGGAGTCTCACATGTAAGAACTGCGTGTGTGTGTGTGTGTGTGTGTGTGTGTGTGTGTGAGACACCCGAGGCTGTAGATCTGCTGGAGTCTCACATGTAAGAACTGTGTGTGTGTGTGTGTGTGTGTGTGTGTGACACCCGAGGCTGTAGATCTGCTGGAGTCTCACATGTAAGAACTGCGTGTGTGTGTGTGATGGGTAGGTTTAGGGGTCGGGTTAGTGTGTGTGTGTGTGTGTGTGTGTGTGATGGGTAGGTTTAGGGGTCGGGTTAGTGTGTGTGTGTGTGTGTGATGGGTAGGTTTAGGGGTCGGGTTAGTGTGTGTGTGTGTGTGTGATGGGTAGGTTTAGGGGTCGGGTTAGTGTGTGTGTGTGTGTGTGTGTGTGTGTGTGTGTGTGTGTGTGTGTGTGTGTGATGGGTAGGTTTAGGGGTCGGGTTAGTGTGTGTGTGTGTGTGTGATGGGTAGGTTTAGGGGTCGGGTTAGTGTGTTTGTGTGTGTGTGATGGGTAGGTTTAGGGGTCGGGTTAGTGTGTGTGTGTGTGTGTGATGGGTAGGTTTAGGGGTCGGGTTAGTGTGTGTGTGTGTGTGTGATGGGTAGGGTTGGTGTAAGGGGACAGAATATACAGTTTGTACAGTATAAAAACCATTACGTCTATGGAGAGTCCCCACAAAGATAGTAAACCAGACGTGTGTGTGTGTGTGTGTGTGCAGATGGGGTGTTGAGGCGGGTCGTCTGGACGAGGCGTCTCTGGTTCAGTCCTCCACATCTGATCTGAGCTCTGAGGACCAGGAGCGTCTCAAAGCGTATCATCACAGCTTCGACGACGAGAAGGTGGACCTCGACCTCGTCCTGCACCTGCTCTTCAACATCTGCCAGAGCTCTGACGAGGGTGAGGCTTCGCTCAAGCAGAGGATTCGCTCACTTCAGAATTACAATCTTCATGTCTTTATTTCTTCAGTCGGAAAGAAATGAAGTATAGTGACTTGAATGGGGTCCAACGGGTCGAAGGTCCAGATGTGAGTTTCAGTGCAGCTTCAAAGTCTCGACACGATCCAGCCGAGGAATAAGAGTCTGATCTAGACAAACCAGTGGACATTTATAACACAAATACACATTTATATACTTTTAACCACTAATGCTGGTCTTGCTCTAGCTGTGATGCGACACACGTTACGTGATCAGGTTGAAAGGTCAAGCGTGACGTAGGCGTAAGAACAGACTTAGTGTTTACAGAGCCGTGCAAAGACTGAGTCGAACGCCATTTACAAAATAAATAAATAAATAAAAGGTCAAACAACGATGTGAGCAATTTTGTATTTGGAAAATGAGATGGAGTTGTTCGCACTATCCTACATTTATGAGCCGAACACGCGTGACCTTTCACCCTGATCACGTAACGTGTGTCGCATCACAGCTAGAGCAAGACCAGCATTAGTGGTTAAAAAGTATATAAATGTGTATTTGTGTTATAAATGTCCGCTGGTTTGTCTAGATCAGACTCTTATTCCTCGGCTGGATCGTGTCGAGACTTTGAAGCTGCACTGAAACTCACATCTGGACCTTCGACCCGTTGGACCCCATTCAAGTCACTATATGGAGGAAATGAGGAGTGTTTTCCTCAAAAACCTTAATGTCTTTTCCACTGAAGAAAGAAAGACGTGAACATCTTGGATGACGTGCGGGAGAGTAAATCATCAGGAAATTTTAATTCTGAAGTGAACTACTCCTTTAACACTCACATATCAGCATAATCATAATCAGAAGGAGCTTTATTTATAAGTGTTTATCCTCAGGCGCGGTGTTGATTTTCCTGCCCGGCTATGATGAGATCGTGTCTCTGAGAGATCGCATCGTCTTTGATGATAAAAGGTTCACGGATCACCAGCAAAGGTGTGTGAGTGTTTGTAGTGTGTGTTTCCTTCTGTTCTAATGCAATATTCAGCTGGACATAATGCAGGGACTTGATTTTATACGGGGGTTTTCAATTGAAAATTGCTTCCGCCATAAAAAAGATAATTGCGAGTTTATATCTCACAATTCGAAGTCAATAAAAATGTCAGAATTGTAGGACATAAACTTGGAATTGCAGAAAATGAACTCGGAATTGTGAGATATAAACTTGGAATTGTGAGATATAAAGTCAGAATTGTGAGATATAAACGCAGAATTGGTGAAAATTAAGTCCGAATTTAGGAAATAAAATCAGAATTGTGAGATATAAACTCGGAATTATGAGATATAAACACGGAATTGCGTAAAATAAAATCAAAATTGTGAGATATAAACTTGGAATTGTGAGATATAAAGTCAGAATTGTGAGATATAAAGTCAGAATTGTGAGATATAAAGTCAGAATTGTGAGATATAAAGTCAGAATTGTGAGATATAAAGTCAGAATTGTGAGATATAAAGTCAGAATTGTGAGATATAAAGTCAGAATTGTGAGATATAAAGTCAGAATTGTGAGATATAAACTTGGAATTGTGAGATATAAAGTCAGAATTGTGAGATATAAAGTCAGAATTGTGAGATATAAAGTCAGAATTGTGGGATATAAACTTGGAATTGTGAGATATAAAGTCAGAATTGTGAGATATAAAGTCAGAATTGTGAGTTATAAAGTCAGAATTGTGAGATATAAAGTCAGAATTGTGAGATATAAAGTCAGAATTGTGAGATATAAAGTCAGAATTGTGAGATATAAAGTCAGAATTGTGAGTTATAAAGTCAGAATTGTGAGATATAAAGTCAGAATTGTGAGATATAAAGTCAGAATTGTGGGATATAAACTTGGAATTGTGAGATATAAAGTCAGAATTGTGAGATATAAACGCGGAATTGGTGGAAATTAAGTCAGAATTTAGGAAATAAAATCAGAATTGCGAGATATAAACTCGGAATTGCGTAAATTCAAATCAAAATTGTGAGATATAACTTGGAATTGTGGGAAATAAAGTCAGAATTGTGGGATATAAACTTGGAATTGTGAGATATAAAGTCAGAATTGTGAGATATAAACGTGGAATTGGTGGAAATTAAGTCAGAATTGCGAGATATAAACTCGGAATTGCGTAAAATCAAATCAAAATTGTGAGATATAAACTTGGAATTGTGGGAAATAAAGTCAGAATTGCGGGAAATGAACTCGGAATTGCAGAAAAAAAGAAATGAACTCAGAATTGCGAGAAATAAACTTTGAATTCTGAGAAAAATGTCTGAATTATAAGATAAGTCACAATTACCTTTTAATTGTTTTATTCCGTGACGGAAACGAGCTCAGTTACCAAGCTTAAGAAAAGTGTACATCTATTATTTTTAGATGTTGTATTGATAGTGAGGATCTTCAGGTTTCAGGTGTTCATCCTTCACTCCAGCATGCAGACGTCAGACCAGAAGAAGGTTTTGAGGAACACTCCTAAAGGGGTTCGCAAGATCGTGCGTATATCTTCCTCTCATATCAATAAACTTCACACACACACACTCTTTAAATGCGAACATCTCACACAATCTCCTCTCAATCCACAGATTCTCTCGACCAACATCGCAGAGACCAGCATTACGGTCAACGATGTCGTTTTTGTCATCGACTCCGGCAAAGTTAAAGAGGTTTGGTTGTTTTTCTCCTGCTGATATAGTAGTATAGTATAATCATATATTTTGTGAACATATTTTTGTAAATTATCTTCTTCTTTGCTTCAGTTCTGTATTACTGGACTGGACCCTCATCCTTCCCTCGCACTGTAACACATCTTTCCTTCGCGGGTCAAAATGACCCGAAGCCCTAAAATTATACTTAATTTTTTTTTTTTTTGTCCAGAAAGCTTATTTATTTTATTTCATTTGGATAGTATTTTTTCTATTTTTTTTAATGACATTTTTTGGGAGATTTCTGGTTATTTTTTTATTCACCTTTAAATTACTAGATTTGATCAATAAATAATAAATAAATAGTGATTTAATTAAGCACATCCCTTTCAACTTTCAACTTAAATTCAAAATAACTAGCAATTTCATGCATAACCGTTTTAATTCAGCTCTAAATATCTTACATTGTGAGTCTTTGAGCTCTTGTGGGAAATAATAATAACACATGATATTTGATGCCTCTAGATGGGCTTATAGCTGCTGTTCCGCATGTTTTTTGTGTGTGTGTATTCGTGGTTCAAGTGTGATAAAAGTCCTGGGGTTTTGGACTCCTCTGATGAACACTCAATTTGTAAACATTTTTTAAATGACTGTTACAGAAAGCCTACGACGCTATGAATAACGTGACGATGCTGAAGATGGTGTGGATCTCGAAGGCCAGCGCTCTGCAGAGGAAGGGCAGGTAGGTTTGTGTGTGTGTGTATGTGTGTGTGTGTGAAGTGGTCTGGATTGGCAGAAGAAGGGCAGGTGTGTGTGTGTGAGATGGTCTGGATCGGCAGAGGAAGGGCAGGTGTGTGTGTGTGTGAGATGGTCCGGGTGAGTTTTCGGCCGGAACATGACCAGCGTTTGATTGCAGAACTGATGAAGATGTGTGTGTGTGTGTGTGTGCACGAGTGTGTGTGTGTCTGATCGTGTGTTTGTTTGTTGTTTAGAGCGGGGCGCTGCAGACCGGGGATTTGCTTCCATCTCTTCAGCCGTCTGAGGTTCAACAACATGCTGGAACATCAGATTCCACAGCTACTGCGCATGCCTCTACAGGTACACACACACACACACACACACACACACACACACACACACGCACACACACAAGTCCAGTTATCATCACACAAGTAAATACAGGCGTCTTGTATGTTAATCCAGATTGGTGTAAAATGTCTCAACTTTTGACATTCTGAGAAAAAAAAATCATCATTAGAAGGTCAAGTTGATCATATTGTGGGATCCAGTACATAATTTAGTTTGCTTGTAAATAGCACTTTATACAATACACTAGTGCTGCATTATTAATTACAATTAAACCGTACGCGATTTGGCAAAGGCTACGATTATTTTATGCGCACTTTGTCAGTGCAGCGGCTGATCGGTAGTAAATGCTCCATCTGAACACCAGAGGGCATCTCACACACACACACACACACACACACACACACACACACACCCCACATATCCATCTGAACACCAGAGGGCATCTCTCACACACACACACCACATATCCATCTGATCTCCGTTCACACACACACGTCTCACACACACATGCCAAATATGCCCCTGCAGAAGAAGTACGATAACACACATCATTGAAACGCTTTGATGAAACATGACTAATAAACACACGACTGCCTTATTCTGTGTGAGAAGTGCATCATCTCACAGAAGGAGGAGCTCAGCTGTCCTGATGAAGTGTGTTTGGAATAAAAGCATGTTATTAAATGTTGTCTTTTGCTGGACAAGAGGTTCACAAATGCGTCTCATGTCTGGAAAGATGTTTGACGCGTGTTGTTTTTTCAAATGCACGTTATAAGCGACTCAAACTCGCAGTGCTTTCAGAGTGAGCCGCGTTTACTGAGCCGTGCTTCACTGACAAGCTGCACATAACTAACAATCACAGCATTCGCCACTTCAAAATCACGATAATCCAGATCGGTTTAAGTTCAAATGTGATTAATCCAGATAGTTTCAAACCAGCGTCACAGAAATGACCAGGACAAAAATAACAGTGTGTGTGTGTTTCTCAGGAACTGTGTCTGCACACCAAGCTCCTGGCTCCCGTCTCCTGCCCGATCGCGGAGTTCCTGTCGAGAGCACCTGAGCCGCCGCACCTGCACACGGTCAAACACGCCGTGCAGATGCTCAAGGTCACGCAAACATTACAACACAGTCATAATCAGATCCGTGGTTCAGAAAAGCCTTCATGTGAAAACAGAAAACAGTCCGATCTGAATTGGTGCAGATGAATAATCTGATGGGTCATTATAAATAAAATAATAAAATTAAAATAACCATGTTTCTGTTTGAATTATGTGTTTTTCTTATCCCATTGGCAGATAATTGAGCTTTCTTTAAGCAAAAACTTACTTAATTTTTATTTATTTCTCCAGAAAACAAGATATAATTTCTTATGTCATTTTACACATCTAGTAAATGCATCTTGATTTAAGAATTTTTAGATATTTGGACTGGAAACAAGACAAAAACACTTAAGTAAAAAAAGCATTTTTTACGGTGTAATTGAACCCCTGCTCTCTGACTCCTCCACGCAGACCATCGATGCCATGGACCCCTGGGAGAACCTGACGGAGCTGGGCTTCCACCTGGCCGACCTGCCCGTGGAGCCGCACCTGGGGAAGATGGTTCTGTGTGCGGTGGTTCTGAAGTGTCTGGACCCGATCCTTACCATCGCCTGTACGCTGGCCCACCGAGACCCGTTCGTTCTACCGGCTCAGGCCGCTCAGAAGCGTGGTGCCATGCTGTGCCGGAAACGCTTCACCGCAAACACCTTCAGCGACCACATGGCCCTGCTCCGGGCCTTTCAGGTCAGAAATATTACTGTAATAACCACAGGTCAGAAATATTACTGTAGTAACCACAGGTCAGATATATTACTAGTAACCACAGGTCAGATATATTACTGTAATAACCTCAGGTCAGAAATATTACTGTAATAACCTCAGGTCAGAAATATTACTGTAATAACCACAGGTCAGAAATATTACTGTAATAACCACAGGTCAGAAATATTACTGTAGTAACCACAGGTCAGAAATATTACTGTAATAACCACAGGTCAGAAATATTACTGTAATAACCACAGGTCAGAAATATTACTGTAATAACCACAGGTCAGAAATATTACTGTAATAACCACAGGTCAGAAATATTACTGTAATAACCTCAGGTCAGAAATATTACTGTAATAACCACAGGTCAGAAATATTACTGTAATAACCTCAGGTCAGAAATATTACTGTAGTAACCTCAGGTCAGAAATATTACTGTAGTAACCTCAGGTCAGAAATATTACTGTAATAACCACAGGTCAGAAATATTACTGTAGTAACCTCAGGTCAGAAATATTACTGTAGTAACCTCAGGTCAGAAATATCACTGTAATAACCTCAGGTCAGAAATATCACTAATAACCTCAGGCCAGAAATATTACTGTAATAACCTCAGGTCAGAAATATTACTGTAATAACCACAGGTCAGAAATATCACTGTAATAACCACAGGTCAGAAATATTACTGTAATAACCTCAGGTCAGAAATATTACTGTAATAACCACAGGTCAGAAATATTACTGTAATAACCACAGGTCAGAAATATTACTGTAATAACCTCAGGTCAGAAATATTACTGTAATAACCACAGGTCAGAAATATTACTGTAATAACCTCAGGTCAGAAATATTACTGTAATAACCTCAGGTCAGAAATATTACTGTAATAACCTCAGGTCAGAAATATTACTGTAGTAACCTCAGGTCAGAAATATTACTGTAGTAACCTCAGGTCAGAAATATTACTGTAATAACCACAGGTCAGAAATATTACTGTAGTAACCTCAGGTCAGAAATATTACTGTAGTAACCTCAGGTCAGAAATATTACTGTAGTAACCTCAGGTCAGAAATATCACTGTAATAACCTCAGGTCAGAAATATCACTAATAACCTCAGGTCAGAAATATTACTGTAATAACCTCAGGTCAGAAATATTACTGTAATAACCACAGGTCAGAAATATCACTGTAATAACCACAGGTCAGAAATATTACTGTAATAACCTCAGGTCAGAAATATTACTGTAATAACCACAGGTCAGAAATATCACTGTAATAACCACAGGTCAGAAATATCACTGTAATAACCTCAGGTCAGAAATATCACTGTAATAACCACAGGTCAGAAATATCACTGTAATAACCACAGGTCAGAAATATCACTGTAATAACCACAGGTCAGAAATATCACTGTAATAACCACAGGTCAGAAATATCACTGTAATAACCTCAGGTCAGAAATATCACTGTAATAACCTCAGGTCAGAAATATTACTGTAATAACCTCAGGTCAGAAATATCACTGTAATAACCACAGGTCAGAAATATTACTGTAATAACCTCAGGTCAGAAATATTACTGTAATAACCACAGGTCAGAAATATCACTGTAATAACCTCAGGTCAGAAATATTACTGTAATAACCACAGGTCAGAAATATTACTGTAATAACCTCAGGTCAGAAATATTACTGTAATAACCACAGGTCAGAAATATCACTGTAATAACCACAGGTCAGAAATATCACTGTAATAACCTCAGGTCAGAAATATCACTGTAATAACCTCAGGTCAGAAATATCACTGTAATAACCTCAGGTCAGAAATATTACTGTAATAACCTCAGGTCAGAAATATCACTGTAATAACCACAGGTCAGAAATATTACTGTAATAACCTCAGGTCAGAAATATTACTGTAATAACCACAGGTCAGAAATATCACTGTAATAACCTCAGGTCAGAAATATTACTGTAATAACCACAGGTCAGAAATATTACTGTAATAACCACAGGTCAGAAATATCACTGTAATAACCACAGGTCAGAAATATTACTGTAATAACCTCAGGTCAGAAATATTACTGTAATAACCACAGGTCAGAAATATTACTGTAATAACCTCAGGTCAGAAATATCACTGTAATAACCTTAGGTCAGAAATATCACTGTAATAACCACAGGTCAGAAATATTACTGTAATAACCTCAGGTCAGAAATATTACTGTAATAACCTAAGGTCAGAAATATTACTGTAATAACCTCAGGTCAGAAATATCACTGTAATAACCACAGGTCAGAAATATCACTGTAATAACCTCAGGTCAGAAATATTACTGTAATAACCACAGTTCAGAAATATCACTGTAATAACCTCAGGTCAGAAATATCACTGTAATAACCACAGGTCAGAAATATCACTGTAATAACCTCAGGTCAGAAATATTACTGTAATAACCTCAGGTCAGAAATATCACTGTAATAACCACGTCAGAAATATTACTCTAATAACCTCAGGTCAGAAATATCACTGTAATTACCACAGGTCAGAAATATTACTGTAATAACCACAGGTCAGAAATATCACTGTAATAACCTCAGGTCAGAAATATCACTGTAATAACCTCAGGTCAGAAATATTACTGTAGTAACCACAGGTCAGAAATATCACTGTAATAACCACAGGTCAGAAATATCACTGTAATAACCACAGGTCAGAAATATTACTGTAGTAACCACAGGTCAGAAATATCACTGTAATAACCACAGGTCAGAAATATCACTGTAATAACCACAGGTCAGAAATATCACTGTAATAACCTCAGGTCAGAAATATTACTGTAGTAACCACAGGTCAGAAATATCACTGTAATAACCACAGGTCAGAAATATCACTGTAATAACCACAGGTCAGAAATATCACTGTAATAACCACAGGTCAGAAATATCACTGTAATAACCACAGGTCAGAAATATCACTGTAATAACCACAGGTCAGAAATATCACTGTAATAACCTCAGGTCAGAAATATCACTGTAATAACCTCAGGTCAGAAATATTACTGTAATAACCTCAGGTCAGAAATATCACTGTAATTACCACAGGTCAGAAATATTACTGTAATAACCACAGGTCAGAAATATCACTGTAATAACCACAGGTCAGAAATATCACTGTAATAACCTCAGGTCAGAAATATCACTGTAATAACCTCAGGTCAGAAATATTACTGTAATAACCTCAGATCAGAAATATCACTGTAATAACCACAGGTCAGAAATATCACTGTAATAACCTCAGGTCAGAAATATCACTGTAATAACCTCAGGTCAGAAATATTACTGTAATAACCTCAGGTCAGAAATATCACTGTAATAACCTCAGGTCAGAAATATTACTGTAATAACCTCAGGTCAGAAATATCACTGTAATTACCACAGGTCAGAAATATTACTGTAGTAACCACAGGTCAGAAATATCACTGTAATAACCACAGGTCAGAAATATCACTGTAATAACCACAGGTCAGAAATATCACTGTAATAACCTCAGGTCAGAAATATCACTGTAATAACCTCAGGTCAGAAATATTACTGTAATAACCTCAGGTCAGAAATATTACTGTAGTAACCACAGGTCAGAAATATCACTGTAATAACCACAGGTCAGAAATATCACTGTAATAACCTCAGGTCAGAAATATTACTGTAGTAACCACAGGTCAGAAATATCACTGTAATAACCACAGGTCAGAAATATTACTGTAATAACCACAGGTCAGAAATATCACTGTAATAACCTCAGGTCAGAAATATCACTGTAATAACCTCAGGTCAGAAATATCACTGTAATAACCACAGGTCAGAAATATCACTAATAACCACAGGTCAGAAATATCACTGTAATAACCTCAGGTCAGAAATATCACTGTAATAACCTCAGGTCAGAAATATTACTGTAATAACCTCAGGTCAGAAATATCACTGTAATAACCACAGGTCAGAAATATCACTGTAATAACCACAGGTCAGAAATATCACTGTAATAACCTCAGGTCAGAAATATCACTGTAATAACCACAGGTCAGAAATATTACTCTAATAACCTCAGGTCAGAAATATCACTGTAATTACCACAGGTCAGAAATATTACTCTAATAACCTCAGGTCAGAAATATCACTGTAATAACCACAGGTCAGAAATATTACTGTAATAACCACAGGTCAGAAATATTACTGTAATAACCACAGGTCAGAAATATTACTGTAATAACCACAGGTCAGAAATATCACTGTAATAACCTCAGGTCAGAAATATCACTGTAATAACCACAGGTCAGAAATATCACTGTAATAACCTCAGGTCAGAAATATCACTGTAATAACCACAGGTCAGAAATATTACTCTAATAACCACAGGTCAGAAATATCACTGTAATAACCTCAGGTCAGAAATATTACTCTAATAACCTCAGGTCAGAAATATCACTGTAATAACCACAGGTCAGAAATATTACTGTAATAACCACAGGTCAGAAATATTACTGTAATAACCACAGGTCAGAAATATTACTGTAATAACCTCAGGTCAGAAATATCACTGTAATAACCACAGGTCAGAAATATTACTCTAATAACCACAGGTCAGAAATATCACTGTAATAACCTCAGGTCAGAAATATTACTCTAATAACCTCAGGTCAGAAATATCACTGTAATAACCACAGGTCAGAAATATTACTGTAATAACCACAGGTCAGAAATATTACTGTAATAACCACAGGTCAGAAATATTACTGTAATAACCACAGGTCAGAAATATTACTGTAATAACCACAGGTCAGAAATATTACTGTAATAACCACAGGTCAGAAATATCACTGTAATAACCTCAGGTCAGAAATATCACTGTAATAACCACAGGTCAGAAATATCACTGTAATAACCTCAGGTCAGAAATATCACTGTAATAACCACAGGTCAGAAATATTACTCTAATAACCACAGGTCAGAAATATCACTGTAATAACCTCAGGTCAGAAATATTACTCTAATAACCTCAGGTCAGAAATATCACTGTAATAACCACAGGTCAGAAATATTACTGTAATAACCACAGGTCAGAAATATTACTGTAATAACCACAGGTCAGAAATATTACTGTAATAACCACAGGTCAGAAATATTACTGTAATAACCACAGGTCAGAAATATTACTGTAATAACCACAGGTCAGAAATATCACTGTAATAACCTCAGGTCAGAAATATCACTGTAATAACCACAGGTCAGAAATATCACTGTAATAACCTCAGGTCAGAAATATCACTGTAATAACCACAGGTCAGAAATATTACTCTAATAACCACAGGTCAGAAATATCACTGTAATAACCTCAGGTCAGAAATATTACTCTAATAACCTCAGGTCAGAAATATCACTGTAATAACCACAGGTCAGAAATATTACTGTAATAACCACAGGTCAGAAATATTACTGTAATAACCACAGGTCAGAAATATTACTGTAGTAACCACAGGTCAGAAATATTACTGTAATAACCTCAGGTCAGAAATATTACTGTAATAACCACAGGTCAGAAATATCACTGTAATAACCACAGGTCAGAAATATTACTGTAATAACCGCAGGTCAGAAATATCACTGTAATAACCTCAGGTCAGAAATATTACTGTAATAACCACAGGTCAGAAATATTACTGTAATAACCTCAGGTCAGAAATATCACTAATAACCTCAGGTCAGAAATATTACTGTAATAACCACAGGTCAGAAATATTACTGTAATAACCTCAGGTCAGAAATATTACTGTAATAACCTCAGGTCAGAAATATTACTGTAATAACCACAGGTCAGAAATATCACTGTAATAACCTCAGAAATATTTCTGTAATAACCTCAGGTCAGAAATATTACTGTAGTAACCACAGTCCGTCAGCAGAGGCTCTTTATACGCTTGTTCTGTGGTCTCAGTCCACCGAGCGTCAGCGTGACTGTAACGTCAGGGGTTAAGTTGAGTTCGTTTTTATTTACTATTTTTCTTTTGTTTATTTATCTTTACATAGTTATTTTAGGATCAATCTTATATGTATATATACATATATATAGTTTTTGTTAATATTTTGAATTAGTTTTTTTATTTTCCAATTTGATTTTAACTTTACAGTTATAGTAATCTTGTGTTTTTGTCATTTTTATTAGTTGTCCAAGCTCTATATAGTTGTTATTTTAGTGTCATTCATGTAAGCAATAATGCACTGGAGGCTGTGCTGTGTGGTGAATAAGTCCCGGCTGAAGGGTGTTGTTAGGCTCGACGCGAAGCGGAGTCATGATTATACACGATACAGCACTAGCCTCGAGTTCCTTATTGCTTTTATAAAACGGTAACCACACAATACAAATATTAACGCCAAAATATATGTATCTATGCAACTTTCGTGGGGTAAAGCCTTCCTTCCGCTGGAAAAAATAGTCCCTGACCGTAAACAGCAACAGAAGTTTCATACATTATTTCGCCAGAAGAATGTCGACAAAAAGTGAGTCAGCCAGTAGAGAAGACTTTTATATTGAAAGAACTCAAACTTGTGTTAAAACCCCTTAACTGTTAAAAGAACAAGATATCGCAGCGCACATTCAAACGGGTTTTTTTTATAAATGCTATAATATCTACTGTAAATGCAGGTACACACACTCACTCGATCTCTTACAATACTCACTCTATAAGCTTCAATGAACAACATCAATGAGAACATGTTTACGTTGCTAAGAGTGGTTGCTAGGGGTGTTGTGTAGCGATGCATAGAACCGTTGGGTGAATAAATACTGTTATAAAACGGTTAGTTCCAATCCTTGATTCTGATTGGTCAATAGCTGTTTTATTCACGATTAAACACGTCTATGACCGCTTCACCGCTCGAGCCTAACAACGCCCTTCAGTCGGGACTTAGTCTCGATACAGCACAGCCTCTCGTACCTTACTGCTTTCTTATAGTTTTTATTAATATTTAGAATTGGTTATTACTTTTGTATTATTAGTTTTAGCAGAAGTTGACTGTTGTTGTTGTTGTCTTTAGGCGTGGCAGAAAGCTCGCAGTGACGGCTGGGAAAGAGCGTTCTGTGAGAAGAACTTCCTCTCTCAGGCCACGATGGAGATCATCGTCGGGATGCGGACTCAGCTTCTGGGACAGCTCCGGGCCACAGGTCAAAGTTCACTACCGCATCTTTACAGGAACAGTAAAACGAGTCTTCATTAGGCGTGTTACCATAGTCGGTGTTAACACTTGCCCCACCGTCGAGAGATATGTATATATATTTTTTTTTTTATAAACTCATTTAGTTCAGTTAGAGAACAGAGTCAGATTTCATTAACCACGAGAGCGAGGATCTGACTGACAAGATGATGGCGGAATATTTGGTGTCAAAGTGAAATGTAAAAGCGCCTATTTAAGCGAATTTGTCATTGCACTGTTTTGTTGTTGTGTTTTTCATTAAGAATAATAGGCTAATGAACTCAACGATTCAAGCAATCCGCTCCTGAATTGGCGCTAATTTGAAAACGAAACTAAAATGCGCACGGGCATTCGTAACGGTGTGTGTCCACGGGAGCAGAGCGAGCGCTCCACACCGTTATGAATGCCCGTGCCGACGCGCCAATTAACGTTCGCCTTCAAATTAGCAAATTAAAAGCCCCTCCCGGTGATACCGGTGTTCACACGTCGATTAACCGGTGCGAAAATATCCTCACCATCACATCCCTACTGCAAAAAAAGCTTTACTTACTCAGTGTTTGTGTCTCGTTTCCAGTCCAAATATCAAAACATTCTTAAATCAAGATGCATTTACTAGATGAGTAAGATACGATAAGATATTGTGTGTTGTTTTCTGGGGAAATAAATTCAAATGAAGTGAGTTTTTGCCTAAAACAAGTCAAATGATCTGCCAACGGGGTCAGAAAAATAATCATGTTTCTGTTTGAATTAAGATTATTATTGGCAGATAATTTAGCTTTTTTAAGCAAAAAATCACTTAATTTTGTTTAATTCCCCAGAAAACAAGACATAATATCTTATCGTATCTTACTCATCTAGTAAATGCATTTTGATTTAAGAATGTTTAGATATTTGGACTGGAAACAAGACACAAACACTGAGTGAGAAAAGCATGTTTTGTACCGGTTCAGACAGTCTGTGAGTAAGAGTCCTGATCGTGAACCGAAGCGCTGTTTGTCTCTGCAGGTTTCGTGCGAGCGAGGGGTGGCGGGGACATCCGGGATGTGAACCAGAACTCGGAGAACTGGGCCGTGGTCAAGGCCGCGCTGGTTTCTGGGATGTATCCCAACCTGATCCATGTGGAGCGGGACAGCCTGAGCCTCACGGGTTCCCGAGAGAAGAGGGTTCGCTTCCACCCCACGTCCGTCCTGAGCCAGCCGCAGTACAAGAAGGTCAGAGTGGAGGATCACAGCTAGGGCTGGCACCCAGCGTGCGAAAATCTATTGCACAATCGATCGGACCAACCCACACAAGTATCGAAAATGAAAATAGGGAATCGATTTTAACAGCCTTTTTTTTTTTTTTTTTTTTTTACCAAAAATGTGTTTTAGGTGGACAGATTCAGGACACAGAACATGTAGGATGCTGGAAAATAACAATGTGTTTTCTGTTAACCAAATGCTTTATAATATTCGCTATTACTTCAGTGCAAGTGAACAAGCGCCGTTATGTGTTGCGTAGTGACGTGTGTGTTCAAGCCAGAAATGAGCAGATTCTGCAATACGCTGTATTTCATATATCACGAGGATCACGAGTTGCGCATTTGCACTAAATCCGCACAGATTTGTCTTACACGAACTTCCCCAGCAAAGTGAGTAAACACAGAAGCACGCCGGATTGGCTCGTGATCTGACAGCGTTTCCCGCCAAAGTTCATTTACCGCATCTGGCGGGTCGAGGGTGTTAATCTCAATCCCTGAATGTGTCACTCCTGTTTGTCATTGTGCTCGATACTTCACGCCAATCAGGAATATTGCTGACTTGTGCGTCTCGAGCGCCTCTTTACGCTCGTCCTAATGCCTGTTAGGCGTCCGTGGATTTGCCTATATTTGGTGTTGAAAATGGAAACGTCTTTAGACATGGAAAATCAATTTTACACTCGATTCAATTAACACTTATGTCTCAAAAAATCAAACAGGATTTTTTCACATAAGTGACAGCCCTAATCACAACAAACCCTTTTATGTATATATATATGAGGACATCATGTGACATATCATGCGAGGACATGTCCTAGTGCGCCTAGTGTAATGTTTGCGCGCAGGGTTTGAGTCCCCGTTTCCTCGCGTGTAGATCTGTTATCCTCTCGCGGAAGTAATGTACCGCGCGCGCCCGCATCAGTTGTGCGCTCGGTTCTTTTAGGCATTCATTTGCCGCCCATAAAAGTATTAATTTCTTTCCAAAAAACCTAACCTGACCCCAAACTCTTCAACGGTAGTGTATAATGTTACAAAAGCTTTCTATTTCAGATAAATGCTTTTTAACTTTCCATTAATCAAATAATCCTGAAAAATTAAATAACTGTTTTCAACACTGATAATAATCATAAATGTTTCTTGAGCATCAGATCCTCATATTAGAGTGATTTCTGAAGGATCATGTGACACTGAAGACTGGAGTAATGATGCTGAACATTCAGGAATAAATTACACTTTACTGTATATTCACATAGAAAACAGTTATTTTAAATTGTAATAATATTTCATAATATTGCTGTTTTTATTACTGTATTTTAAATCAAATAAATGCAGCCTTGGTGAGCAGAAGAGACTTCTTTTAAAAACATGAAAAATCTTACCGACCCCAAACCTTTGAACATCAGTGTATTTCTAAATAATAACATAATAGTTATTTTCCTCCACACATCTGTACCCAGATCCCTCCAGCCAATGGCCAGGCAGCAGCAGTGGAGTCCCTGCCCTGTGATTGGCTGATTTACGACGAGATGACGCGCGCGCACAGGATCGCTAGCGTCAGATGCTGCTCTGTGGTCACGCCCCTGACCGTCGCTATATTCGGAGGATGTGCTAAACTCCCGAGCTCCGCCTTACAGGAACACAGAGGAGGTGACCAGGACTGATTCAAAACACACCTACAGTTTTCTCTCTACGTGGACTTGTATATCGGCCACCATATCGGTATCGGCCAATATATGTTCACTTTTAATGTTATCGTTATCGGCCCGATAATAAAATGTGTCTGACACATTACAGCTGATAAATACTGTATTATTTCCTTCAGCTGAGACGCTTCAGATGCGCACTGTTCAACATGATGATTATGAATTGCTTGAAATATGATTGGAATCACTTCAAAAAAGGAAAATACAGTTCAGTGCAACATGTGCAGCGCAAGCCTGTCATATCGGCTACATAACATTATCATGAGAACATCATAATTGTGTCTTTGGGACGTGGATTTTAATGATGAGACTTTTGTTTTTGTAATCAGGCTCTCAAAAATTTCATTATAATTTGGATTTAGATTTATCGGCCGATATATATCGACGTTCATGAATTATCGGTTATCGGTATCGGCTACAATTTTCTAATCCATGCATCACTAGTACTTTTTTCTACATCTGAAGCTATTATAATTAGGGATGCACCGATATGAAAATTTTGGCTGCTACTGATAACCGATATTTCTTTTATATTTGAAAGCCGATAACCGATATATCGGCCGATAAATCTAAATCAAATTTATATATAATTTTTAAGAGCCTGATTACAAGAACAAAAGTCTCACCATTAAAATCACTGTCCCAAACACACAATTATGATGTTCTCATGATAATGTTATGTAGCCGATATGACAGGCTTGCGCTGCACATGTTGCACTGAACTGTATTTTCCTTTTTTTTAAGTGATTCCAATCATATTTCAAGCAATTCATAATCATCATGTTGAACAGTGCGCATCTGAAGCGTCTCAGCTGAAGGAAAAATACATTATTTATCATTAAAAATGAACCGATATCGGCTGATATGGTGGCCGATATATGGTGATTATAAGTGTTGAGTATTTGAGATGCTGCTCCCTGTATCTGCAGTTGAACACTGATGTTATTGCGTATGTTTTCAGCCGGTGACGCTGTGAATGACAGCAGTGACAGCGAGATGGAGGATCGAGCCACGGCTCGTCTGGCTCACATCAGCATCGACGAATGGCTCAACTTCAAACTCGACCGAGAGGTAAAACTCTTTCATCACATCTTTCTGATATTCTGCATTTAACTGAAAATTCAGATCTGTTATCTTATTCAGATCTCAGTAATGCAATATAATAGCCATAACTATGTGTTCAGTGGTGTATAAAGACCTTACATAATGAACTGTTTTTATTGGCTTAGAATGAGCGTTTCTCTACACACACCGCGGGTCCGCTTACATCCACATGTTTCTACGGTGGCCCTGAGCGGACAAACGCGTTTCGTCACTATGTTGTTCTGCGTGTAAAGAAGCTGCTAAAGTCAGCGAATAAAACACTGACAATGATGAACAAGTCACAATAATATTCGCAATCACATCGTTTTACTGAATACTTAAGTAAACCTAATTTCTTAATTTATCTTTGTAAAGAAACCTCATTGTTTAACTGCTACTCTCTGCTGTCTCGACAACGACATCACTTCCTGTCGGCCACCGTAACTTCTGTTGAGCGCAGTTCACACCCTCACCACTAGATGCCGCTAAAAATCACACACTGCACCTTTAAATTAGATTAATAACAACAATATACAATAAAATACGGCTAATTAAAGGGATAAAAATATACCCATTGACTGCCATTATAAAGCTTGGAAGAGCCAGGACATTTTTTTATATAACTCTGATTGTACTCGTGTGTGTGTGTGTGTGTGTGTGTGTGTGTGTGCAGATGGCGGAGCTGGTGTTCGGGCTCAGACAGCGCTGGCAGAGCTTGTTCCTGCGGCGGATCCGCTCTCCGTCTAAAGCCTGCTCTCAGCTGGACGAGGCCACGATCCGCACGCTGGTGTCGGTGCTGTCGGCGGAGGAGCAGGTCTCGGGTCTCCAGCAGCCCACCGGCATCGGCCAGAGACCCCGACCCATGAACTCTGACGAGGCCCCGCAGACGACCTGCAGGAGCACGGAGGAGCCGCCCAGCCCCGACAGGTGTGTGTGTGTGTGTGGGCTCTATCATACACCCGGTGCTATGCAGCGCCAGGCTGGTGTGATGCTGATGTGTGTGTGTGTGTGTGTGTGTGTTTTTCCTGCAGACCTCGGCTGGCGTCTCAGATGAAGAATCACAGATCGCTTTACTCGAAGCCGCTGGGAGAGGAGCTCGTCCCGTTTCACAGCGCTGACGACTCTTCATCTCCCTCTTCTGGGAAAGTACGTGACGTTACGAGTTCACGACTCATTTTAGATGCACTCTTCCGATATTTAAGACGAAACCGGTGTTTTTTTCATGTACTGGTCATTTTTAGGCTATTCAAACATCCAAAATACACTTTTAAAGTCCCCCTGTGGTGTAAATCCAGCGTTTAATGTTGTTTATGTGTCTCTGTGGTGTTTAATGCGCTTTAAGACACACCGTGTGTAAGTTCATAAGTCGACAGCATTGCTGAGTATTTCCTGCTTAAAACTGCAGTGAACCAAAGACAGTCTCAAACACACGGTTTGAAATCGCTGGTGTTTCTGACGTCACAAACGACCTTGTAACCAATCAGATCAACGTGTGATTGTCAACCAGTGGATCTCTGAGCTGAGTGAGTGAGTGGAGGCGGGGCTCATTCGCATATTCATAGAACCGCGCATACTAAATGAGGCATGGGTGTCGAGTTACATTCAAGATATTTTAAGGCATGAAGAATTTTTCCAGGAGAAAAAATTTAAATATGTAATTTTGGTGAGTTTTAAGGGATAAAATGATTGACTACAGGGGGACTTTAAATGTATTGACTTTAAATGTTTATTTTATTGCACTTTATTTGCTCTGTAAAGTCATAACTCTCCACTTCTGCAGCTTTGCACACACCAAACCTTACAGTTTTATTCATATCTATATGCTGAAGGTTTATTCATATATCATTTGCCTGATTTATACAACATTTTACTCCTTAAAACATGATGAAAACGTATTTTTCTGTAAAATCAGTATTTTCTGATTTATGCAGAGATGAAAAGAGAAATCCAGAATCTCCTCTGGAAAAAACATTCAATACGTCAACAAAATCAGACAAGAATCTTAAACCCGGCGTTATCCAGTGTTCAGATTTCTCTTCTGGAAATATATGCAAATGAGCGCATATTTAATTAAATGGTAACTAATTTGCATATTTAAACATTACATCTCAGAAAACATTCTTAATATAGTCAATTAACTGGGTAGGGATTAGGGATGCACCGATATGAAAATAACCGATAAGTCTGTATATTTGAAAGCCGATAACCGATATATCGGCTGATAAATCTAAATCCAAGTTTTTATATAATTTTTGAGAGCCTGATTACAAAACAAAAGTCTCACCATTAAATCCACGTCCCAAACACACAATTATGATGTTCTCATGATAATGCTATGTAGCCGATATGACAGGCTTGCGCTGCACATGTTGCACTGAACTGTATTTTCCTTTTTGAAGTGATTCCAATCATATTTCAAGCCATTCATAATCATCATGTTGAACAGTGCGCACCTGAAGCGTCTCAGCTGAAGGAAATAATACATTATTTATCGGCTTTAATTTTATTATCAGGCCGATAACATTGAAAATGAACCGATATCGTGCATCTCTAGTAAGTACGACGCCGTCTCCGTGGATTTAGGTCCTTCTGGGGCATTTGTGATCAGCAGAAAGTGCAGTAATGGCCACTAATGACTGTTGACTGAGTTGCAGTGTAATGTTCTGGTGTGTGTAGAGCTGCACGTCTCCGTCCCCGAGGCCGCTGCGCTCCTGCGTGCGATACTTCATCATGAAGAGCAGCAACACGAGGAACATTGAGCTGTCCCAGCAGAGGGGGATCTGGTCCACGACTCCCAGCAACGAGCACAAGCTGACCCGGGCCTTCCAGGAGAGCAGCGCCGTGTTCCTCGTGTTCTCCGTGCAGGGCTCCGGACACTTCCAGGTGTGTGTGTGTACTGTGCTCACACACCTAGGGTTGGGAAGCGTAAATCCAGTTTCAATTACAATAGAAGCCTATGGAGGAGTGAGACAGCTCTCAGATTTAATCAGAAATATCCTAATTTGTGTTCCGAAGAAGAACGAAAGTCTTACAGGGTTGAACAACATGAGGGAGAATAATTACTGACAGAGTTTACATTTTTGGCTGAACTAACCCTTTAATTACTGCCTTCAGAATTGGAATATAATTAGAATTTAGCTAATATTTAAGAAAGAAATTAGAATTTAGCTTTCAGCCATTTTGACAGCCCTAATACTGACTGACTGTGTGTGTGTGTGTGTGTGTGTGTGTGTGTGTGTGTGTGTGTGTGTGCGTGCGTGTGGGTGTGTCTGTGCGCGTGCGTGTCTGTGTGCGCGTGTGTGTGTGTGTGTGTGTGCGCGCCAGGGTTACGCGCGCATGGCGTCGTCCATCAGTGGCGAGAGGTGTCTGGACTGGGGTTCGGTCGGTCTGGGCGGTGTGTTCGGGGTCGAGTGGGTCCGGAAGGAGAATCTGCCGTTCCAGCTCACGCAGCATCTCCTGAACCCCTGGAACGACAGCAAGAGAGTCCAGATCAGCCGAGACGGACAGGTATCATCATTTCTAACGAGTAATGCAATTTAATGCAAAGTAATGCAACTTGTAATCAGTAATTTTCACTGTAAAGTATCTCTACTTTTCCTTAAAGTCCCCCTGTTGTCCATAATTAGTAGGTACTATCTTATTAAACATGCACTCATTTGGGTTACACTTCATTTTAAGGTGTCGTTGATACAGTAATTATATATTTAAGTGCTGGGTATTATTAAGCATCCACATGTACTAATAGAGCTAGGATTAGGGTTTGGTTGGGGGTTAGTTGCATGTAATTATGTAATATTTAGTAATATTTACTCTTATTACTATGGTAAGTACATGTAACATATGTGACAAGGACACTGTAAAATAAAGTGTTACCCTCATTTGCATATATTTCCAGAAGAGAAATCTGAACACTGGATAACGCCGGGTTTAAGATTCTTGTCTGATTTTGTTGACGTATTGAATGTTTTTTCCAGAGGAGATTCTGGATTTCTCTTTTCATCTCTGCATAAATCAGAAAATACTGATTTTACAGAAAAATACGTTTTCATCATGTTTTAAGGAGTAAAATGTTGTATAAATCAGGCAAATGATATATGAATAAACCTTCAGCATATAGATATGAATAAAACTGTAAGGTTTGGTGTGTGCAAAGCTGCAGAAGTGGAGAGTTATGACTTTACAGAGCAAATAAAGTGCAATAAAATAAACATTTAAAGTCAATACATTTAAAGTCCCCCTGTAGTCAATCATTTTATCCCTTAAAACTCACCAAAATTACATATTTAAATTCTTCATGCCTTAAAATATCTTGAATGTAACTCGAATATGAATATGCGAATGAGCCCCGCCTCCACTCACTCACTCAGCTCAGAGATCCACTGGTTGACGATCACACGTTGATCTGATTGGTTACAAGGTCGTTTGTGACGTCAGAAACACCAGCGATTTCAAAGTCTATTTAAAACAAATTGAATCAATTGAATTGTTTTTAAATAGTCGGGTTGAGTGAATGATTCAATGACTCACTTCATTACTGGATGATTCAGCATTTTTGAACGAATCTCTTGAATGAATGATTCAATGACTCACTTCATTACTGGATGATTCAGCATTTTTGAACGAATCTCTTGAATGAATGATTCAATGACTCACTTCATTACTGGATGATTCAGCATTTTTGAACGAATCTCTTGAATGAATGATTCAATGACTCACTTCATTACTGGATGATTCAGCATTTTTGAACGAATCTCTTGAGTGAATGATTCAATGACTCACTCAGGTTTTAACAGTCTCTTGTCTCCACCTACTGGTGTAACGATGTAATGATTCAATCTTTATTTATAGCGTCAAGTTGCTTTCAGAAGCTGATGTCCTCTATTGTGATCTCTACTGTAGACATCAGTGTTTAAATCCCAACTATAAACTTATCCAGAACTTCTATGATAATCTGAATGATTGTAATCTATATCGTGATCATTTAATCATTTCACTTTCTTGATGATGGTGTTAATGTGAATGTTTGATTTGTGTGTGTGTGTGTGTGTGTGTGTGTTGAACAGGAGCTGGAGCCTCAGGCTGGAAGTCAGTTGCTGCAGTTCTGGGAGCGAATCTGAACCGAACGATCCGGATCGACATCAGAAACACAATCACACTGCAGAAACTTCACGTTCGTCCTCAGCGTTTCTGTCACTCACATCTAAACATTCTTACATCAAGACACATTTACTGGAGGAGGAGCGTGACTGAAGATATTAAGACTTGATTAGTGAAAAATGCTTCAAAATAAAGTGAGTTTGTGCTTAAAACAAGAACAAATATCTGCTAATAAATCTTGTTTTCTCTTTGAATTAAGATTATTTTTCTGACTATTTGTTCTTGTTTTAAGCTCAAACTCACTTTATTTTGAAGCATTTTTCACTAATCAAGTCTTAATATCTTCAGTCACGCTCCTCCTCCAGTAAATGTGTCTTGATGTAAGCATGATTAGATGTTAATGGCATAAACGCTGAGGACGAACACGTGTTTTGCAGTGTATCATGTTTATTTTGTTATGGAAGTTAATAGACTGGAGTATTGAGTAAATATCTGTTTTGTTCTGGCTGTATAACAGTGATTCGGCCTCTTAAACTTCAGAGATGTTTTATGAATCTGGTGTTTTTAAATCTTCATGATCTCAGTTCGACGTGCTTTTCTTTTAATTGCTGTGCAAGTGTTCTTGTCATCTATGATGGCTGCGCACACACTCGTGTTCGAGGAGAAGATGATGAAAAGCGGAGCGTCTCGTGTTCTGTTGGAAGTGTTTCTTCTGTGTTTTCTCTGTTCACTGATCATACGCTCTACTAGACACAAAAGTTCATTTGTAACGATCATCAACTCTGTCCGAATGTTCAGTGTGTTTGTTTTGAATGATCCAAATGTATTATTTGCAATAAAAAAATTATTTGCATGTTTTTTTTTTTTTTTTTACTGTTTTCTTGATTTAAAATAAGATAAACCATCTATTCAATTTGTTATTAATTAGATTCTCATTTCAAAACGTGGATTTGTTGTGAAATTTACAATTTCATTTTGATTTCTAGACCTGGAAAAGTCCGTTTTTGATCTTAAATATTCCAATTGATGTTTTATTATATTTCGCATGACTTTGTCTTGTATCGTTACCGTTGTTACTAATTGTGTAAGGCATCATTGAGTGTTTGAAAGGCACTTTTAAATCAAATGCATTATTATTATTCACTAAAAGTCACGGGAATTAATAAAATCTCAAAGGTCTCTATAACTTTAACATGCTTTTTTTCAAGCTTTAAAATATTTGATCAAAAATAAGTTCTTGATTAATTTGCTACTCATCAGTAAGGTATAAAAAAAATATAAAGTATAAGAAAAATAAAGATCTCTAAACAATTAGGGGAAAATAAAACCGTAAAAAATGCACTTCATCTCATTCTCAATAACTTTATTGTTTTCTTTTACAAAGTAAATTACTCCATACACTAAAGTACTGCATTAAAATATGCTAATTTTAAATATACAAAGTCTTCAAAATTTCAAACCGTGTGTTTGAGACTGTCTTTGGTTCACTGCAGTTTTAAGCAGGAAATACTCAGCAATGCTGTCGACTTATGAACTTACACACGGTGTGTCTTAAAGCAGATTAAACACACCACATACACACATAAACAACATTAAACGCTGGATTTACACCACAGGGCGACTTTAAATAACAGGGTTGGACTCTGGCGCCCTCTTGCGGTCATCGCATGTAGCGCTGTGTTTCCGCCTTCGCGTTTCGTCGCTTGTCCCTCGCGGGCTCTCGTCCGTGTTGAGTCCAGCCTGCTACAGAAACAACACGTGTGTAACATCATGGAGTTCGAGGGCTGCAACTGCTTCAGACAGAGGCTCGTTTTATCCACACTGAGCGGAAAACGAGTGAAAATACGAAACATCAGGTCTAAAGATGATAATCCGGGCCTTCGAGGTGATCAAACATCATAACATCATAACTCTGCATTATTACAGCACACGTGACGCAGCGCGCAGACACTCTGCTCATGTGTTACACTGACTGTTTATTTACGTTTAAGTTACAATATTTTCTTCAATTATTTAGACACTTTTATTATTATATGTATTCCAAGATTCGGCAATATTGTTTACAGTTATGCCAATAAAGCAATTTTGATTTAAATTGAAAACAACCAGATATCAATAACATTATTCTTCATCAACATTAAAGCGTCTGTAAATGCAATATATAAGTGGATTGAGAATTTATGTGTTTGACATTTTTCTCATTTGTTTTCTTCAATTATTTATATTTATTCTAGATTACTATTTCTTTTATTATCGTTAACATTATTTGTTTTTATTGCATCAATGTTTTTTTAAGTTCCATATTGTACTTGTATTGTAATTGATTTATGATTTTAAATGATTTTATTCTAATTATTTGACTCTCTTTTGAGTAGTTAATATTCACATGAACTATTTCCATCCACTGCAACACATCAGTGTAAAAACAATTTTAATGTTGTAAAGACACACTTACGCGAGTTTATCTCGCTTATACGCGAGAAGTTCTTCCCTTCAGATTTACACTGCTTTATTGTTTTTAAAACAGTTTCTGCTGATGTGTTAGTGTTTAGTGTGTGTTTGTGATTATGTTAGTGTTTAGTGTGTGTTTGTGATTATGTTAGTGTTTAGTGTGTGTTTGTGATTATGTTAGTGTTTATGTTAGTGTTTAGTGTTAGTGTATATGTTAGTGTTTATGTTAGTGTTTAGTGTTTATGTTAGTGTTTAGTGTTTATGTTAGTGTTTAGTGTTTATGTTAGTGTTTAGTGTTTATGTTAGTGTTTAGTGTTTATGTTAGTGTTTAGTGTTAGTGTATATGTTAGTGTTTATGTTAGTGTTTAGTGTTTATGTTAGTGTTTAGTGTTTATGTTAGTGTTTAGTGTTTGTGATTATGTTAGTATTTAGTGTTTATGTTAGTGTTTAGTGTTTATGTTAGTGTTTAGTGTTTGTGATTATGTTAGTGTTTAGTGTTTATGTTAGTGTTTAGTGTTTATGTTAGTGTTTAGTGTTTATGTTAGTGTTTAGTGTTTGTGATTATGTTAGTGTTTAGTGTTTATGTTAGTGTTTAGTGTTTATGTTAGTGTTTAGTGTTTATGTTAGTGTTTAGTGTTTATGTTAGTGTTTAGTGTTTATGTTAGTGTTTAGTGTTAGTGTATATGTTAGTGTTTAGTGTTTATGTTAGTGTTTAGTGTTAGTGTATATGTTAGTGTTTAGTGTTTATGTTAGTGTTTAGTGTTTGTGATTATGTTAGTATTTAGTGTTAGTATTTAGTGTTAGTATTTAGTGTTAGTGTATGTGTTAGTGTATGTGTTAGTGTATGTGTTAGTGTATGTGTTAGTGTTTAGTGTTAGTGTATATGTTAGTGTTTAGTGTTAGTGTATGTGTTAGTGTTTAGTGTTAGTGTTTAGTGTTAGTGTATATGTTAGTGTTTAGTGTTAGTGTATGTGTTAGTGTTTAGTGTTAGTGTATATGTTAGTGTTTAGTGTTAGTGTTTAGTGTTAGTGTTTAGTGTTAGTGTTTAGTGTTAGTGTATATGTTAGTGTTTAGTGTTAGTGTATATGTTAGTGTTTAGTGTTAGTGTTTAGTGTTAGTGTTTAGTGTTAGTGTTTAGTGTTAGTGTTTAGTGTTAGTGTTTAGTGTTAGTGTTTAGTGTTAGTGTATATGTTAGTGTTTCTGAACTCTGTTTCTGTGGGTCAGATTTTGAAGCGAGCTTCATCCGACTCCTCGACAAAGTGACCAACGGCACAAGAATAGAAATCAACCAAACGGGTGAGTTTCATGGCAAGTCCTGATGCAGTTTCAGGCTCTACTAGAACAGGTTTTCCTGCTTGAATGTTGATTATTCTCCTCATATTCTCCATTGTTGCGGCTTCTCTCTTCCCAGTCTGTCAGTAACGCTCTGTTTACTTCCTGTCTCTATGAAGCCCCTCCTTCTGAAAAGCACACTGTGCTCTGATTGGTCGGCTGGAGCAGTGTGTTGTTATTGGTCCCGCCCCTTTCCATAACCGGCAGTTTAACACACTACTAACTAACTCAACCAGGCCCCGCCCCTTTATTCTGCGTATGGATTATTGAACCCTCTGGTGCTCTTCGTGCGTCGGTCAAAAATTAAATGTCATGTTTTTTATCAATGAAATGAATGTATTATATTTTAGTTTGATAATGTTTTTATTTAATATTTTGTATTTTTATGGTACTAAATTATATTTACGCTGTATTTATAATCCATTTATTCACTCTTTGAGCGTAGAGCTGATAATTATTTTGTGTAACTAGTGCAAAATAGATTTTTTAAAGGAAATTGGGGTGAAATAGTACAATTCTAATAAAAATACACACATGCGCCAAAATGTATGCAGTTGGCATAAACAAACACACAATTATCAAAAAAAACTAAACTGAAAAAGACAAATTATGTCATATATTTATGCATTTTATTTAATATTTAGCATTTTTAGTAGAGATAAACCGATTACAATTTTCTAGGCCGATCCCGATTCCGATTTTTCCTTGAGTTTGACCTGCCGATACCGATTTTAGCCGATTCCGATTTTATTTTTTCAAACCACTTTACAGCACACACAAATATTTATTTTCTATCTTCTCTTTAATAGAACGTTTTGCATAGAACATTTTTTGAACAGATAATCGCTATAAAATAGAACTATATAAATGACTTCTAGTGTGGGAAATTCTCACACATCTAAAGTGCAGTGTTATGGAAGAACCATTTCCTTTCACATCCAATACATTTTTTTTTATATATATATATTTCGCAAACTAAACTTCTGTATGAAAACAGGTAATGGCAATAAAATAACATATAAATAACAAATAAAAATTCAATAAATATAGCCTTGCAGTATAAAGATATTTATCTCTCTCACACACACACACACACACACACACACACACACACACACACAGGCCTATTGCAATCACTTGTTGTACATCAATGGCAAGTTATATTTACATTTACATTACATTTATTCATTTAGCTGACGCTTTTATCCAAAGCGACTTACAATTGCTATATATGTCAGAGGTCGCACGCCTCTGGAGCAACTAGGGGTTAAGTGTCTTGCTCAGGGACACATTGGTGTCTCACAGTGGATTCGAACCCGGATCTCTCACACCAAAGGCATGTGTCTTATCCACTGCGCCATCACCACCCCTTCTCAAACTGTTCTTCTCTCATCTGACACATGTCCAGCCAAGTTAAACAGGACAAGTGGAGCATGTGCAGGGAAACAATTAAATAATAATAAAAGCAAGTTTAAATGGGTAAATTTTCTATAAATATTTTTGAGTCTTCGTTTTCTTTCTGACATAGCCTAGCCTACTTCAGTTCTTGTTAAAACACACCAGACATGCAAATTCTTTGCATTTTGGGCACTTTTTGGATGAAATCATATTTATTTTGTCCATCAAAAGTGCTTTCACTTAAATTGAGCGCAGCAAAAATAGATTCGTCGCCGAAACCCGCGCTTCACTGTTGCTCACGCGACGCGACGCGACGCTCCGGCTCCCGGTGTGAATGCACTCATTGATTAACATGCACGCCGAACAAAAATGTTTCCTACATGTGCGCGGTCCGTGTGCACGTGTGATGCTGATGTTGCGCGATGTTAATCATGCGGCGCCCGAGTGCATTTGACCGGCATAAAATCGGATTATGTCAGACTGACCGGCCGGTCGCCGATCATGGCCAATCACGTGAAAACCGGCCGGTTCCGTCACCAGCCGATCAATCGGTGCATCTCTAATTTTTAGGGGATTTTATGGTACTAAATTATATTTCCGCTGTATTTATAATCCATGTATTCACTCTTTGAGCGTAGAGCTGATAATTAAATGTCCAGCTTAAACTGTGGTAAATCTGGAACGCTTTAGAGCGACAGACTGAAGTTTGATCTCTTCTCAAACACGACACTTGCAGATTATTGCTGAAGTGACACAAGTTTTAAAAAGTGAACTTAAGTTGCAGAATTTTACGTGTATCGTTATGAAAAATGCACAAAAATACTATTTTGAATTGTTCTATTTTCCCCGTTTTCCTGTAAAGCTGAGCTAACCCCAGCCGTAACTCTCCACCAGTGTGTTCCGCATGTGAGGCTGATCTCTCAGTAAACCAGCGTTCAGTGAGATGTTGTTCGGCTGCAGTTCCAAACGCTTCCACTAGAGGAAACTCGTCTCGCATTCATTTCCAATGCGTCATTTCTGACCGCGAGGAGCACAAGTGTGACTGTTGTTATCAGGACCATTTAACCTGTTCCAGTCATGGCCATGGTGTGTGTGTGTGTGTGTGTTCACACAGCAAGTGCCAAAACCTTTACCAAGTTTCGTACCATTCCAATGAAGAAGAAAAACTCGTGTTTGTGTTTAATGCCTCTGGATTTACAGGCTTGGGAAGACGCTCTGAAAACTGCTTTCCAGCCGTTTCTGAAGTGTCACCGTCGGCTTATAATGACACACACACTGTTAACGTCAGCTGATCTTACTAATACACTGACCAATCTCTGTGTGGAAACGAACTGGTGCCGCTGCCGTCTTTTCTAAACTCATTCTCCGGCTCTTGTAAAGTGTGTCTGAAGCTGATTTCTCCACGTGTGTGTGCAGGGACGGTGTTGTTCTACCAGCCGGGGCTCCTGACGGGCGGCCCCGTGGAGCACGAGTGTCACGCGCAGCGCTCCGTGGGCTATTACCTGGAGCCGCTGCTGATGCTGGGGCCGTTCATGAAGAGCCCGCTGAGAGCCGTGCTGAAGGGCGTCACCAACGGCTCCAACGACCCGTCCGTGAGTCTCGTCTCACACACACACACACACACACACACACCATTGTGGACTTCTGGACTTCAATCGAGGAATCCTTATTTAGAACACATACAAAAGTCATTTACGTCTTTGAGTTTGTCGAGAGATTTAGAGAGTAGTTCGTGAAGAGTGCGCGTGTGAGAACGAGTCTATGAGTGAATCTGGACATAACTGAGAAAAATTAGAAATATTCGGAATTTATAGCAAAACATCTAGCGTTAATTTGATCACAAACTGATTCATTAACAGTAGTTATTACTCCACATGCGTGACGTCATTAACTAACGGGGTTGAGCGACCAATTTGCAACAATACGATTTCGGGAAACAGTCGTGACTATAGTGGATTTCTTCAGTGATACAATGATCCAGAGAGAGCCGTTGTCATGAATAGAAATGAAACGGTCTTTTCAAACATTATTTCTGTCTTATAATCATTCAGATTATCATAGAAGTTCTGGATAAGTTTATAGTTGGGATTTAAACACTGATGTCTACAGTAGAGATCACAATAGAGGACATCAGCTTCTGAAAGCAACTTGACGCTATAAATAAAGATTGAATCATTACATCGTTACACCAGTAGGTGGAGACAAGAGACTGTTAAAACATGAGTGAGTCATTGAATCATTCACTCAAGAGATTCGTTCATAAATGCTGAATCATCCAGTAATGAAGTGAGTCATTGAAATATTCACTCAACCCGACTATTTGTAAACACTATTTAACCTGTGTTGTGTGTGTTATGTTAACCTGTGTTGTGTGTGTTGGGTGTTAACCTGTGCTGTGTGTGTTATGTTAACCTGTGTTGTGTGTGTTGGGTGTTAACCTGTGTTGTGTGTGTTGGGTGTTAACCTGTGTTGTGTGTGTTGGGTGTTAACCTGTGTTGTGTGTGTTGTGCAGCCGGATCTCCTGAAGAGCACCGCTGTTCCTCTGATGAAGAGCTTCGGGATCGACGGAGACGGGCTGGAGATAAAGGTGTGCGGCCGCTTCCAAACACACCCTGCCTCAGTGTGGGTCATTCCCAGGGAAGCGTTGAATGCAGTCAATCCACACATACACACACACACTGACACACACTCACTCACGCACACACACGCTCTCACGCACACACGCGCTCTCACTCACACACACT
>CM060595.1:60650614-60665614 GCA_030578255.1 Tiaroga cobitis | reverse complement strand
TACAGAGATAACTGGAGAATAATGCATTAGGTCTGTTCAGCTGAAGTCAGTTCAGTGTTGATCCAGTTCTGTTGTAAAGATCATCAATTATTAGTAATCATAATATTGTGGAATATTATATTAAATGTCCCCAACAAATGAAGCCAGAGCCAGAACTAAATGTATTCGATGTTTAATTGGGAGCCGATGCACAATATCCATCTGTGTGTGAATCTCACCAAGAACGCTTAGGAATCTCATATTTCACTGCAAAAGCAAGAAAGAAAGTTTTTTTTTTGTTTTTATTTTTTTGCATGAAAATTTTTTTTTTACGACCATTAAGGTTTTTATGCATCTTGACCTCATTTTCATGAAAATTAATCTCATTTTACCTCAACACTCTCATTTTATGTATATATATATATATATATTAGTGCTGTCAAATCGACTAATCACATCTGACATTGAAGTTTGAAAGTATATAGTGTAATATATATATTATTAAGCTTTTTAAGAATCTTGACCTTATTTTCATTAAAATTAAACTCACTTTACCTCAACTTTCTCATTATATATATATATATATATGTGTGTGTGTGTGTGTGTGTGTATATGTGCTGTTAAATCGATTAATCACATTTAACATTGAAGTTTGAAAATATAGTGTAATATATATATTACACTATTTTCAAACTTCAATGTTAAATGGTATTAATCGCATCTAACTTAAAAGTTTGTATATATATATATATATTAGTGCTGTCAAATCGATTATTCGCATCTAACAGAAGTTTTAAAATATATATAGTGTGTGTGTGTGTGTGTGTGTGTATATATATACACACACACACACACACAAACTTTTAAGTTAGATGCGATTAATTGCTTTGACAGTGCTAATTTTTTATTTATGTTATGGTAGTATTTGATCATTTATGTAATTGATGCCTTTATGCTGAGCTAAAACTGTTACGGGGAATTAGAGGGAACATGTTTTAATGAAAATGATGTCGCAATGCATAAAATCTTAATGTTGCTAAATTAGGCTTAATGTTTATGCAAAATATAATTTATTCTTTCCCAGGCAAACATTTTTTTATAAATTTTTTTATCTGTATTTTAGGCGTATTTTTGTCTCGTATTCTTAAGTCGATAATAAGCTCCCGTTAATTAACGTCACGATCAGTTGTGTTGTGTAGTTCAGCTACAGGACTTTAGTGTGGTGTAGTTTCAGTGCTGAAATATGACTCGAGATCTGCAGAAAGAGCCGTCTGTGGTTTATCATCTCTGGTAAACATGCGGACGGTTGTTATGCAAGTTTCACAAAGTCGTTCAGTGTTTTCCGGATAATTGCATTTGAGAATCGCAGCTGGTAAATATGACGGGAACATCCCGTGAACAGAGTTCGGGAGGATTCAGGCTTTACTGGAGAGACATGTCGGGGATTTTCCACCTCTGTCATGATACTCTGAGGCGAAAGGAATATCTGAGCATACGATCATTCATAATTCATACGATCAGGACGCGAGTGTCTCTTCTGGACGTGTTCGGGTCAATTATTGGTGAGGATCGACTTAAAGTTTAAAGTTTCTGTTGTTTTACACTTTAGTTTGTCATTTACTAAACACTTCTGTCTCTTAAAATGAAGACTTATTCAGGAAAACAATGGAAATATTTCAAAGCGTCTGTTCAAACTAACCGATTAATAGATAAATGTGACATTTTATGTGCTCATTGTTCGTCAATGCATTTAGTTTTACCAATCATTCAGTGCCATGGAGGGTTATGTATAAATTTACAGTATGATTGTGTCATTTTGTGAGAGTTAATATGAGTATGTTTATAATTTATGTTTACATATGGATCAAACTATATGCATGTTGTATTTTTTTGCTTTATATAGTGATTCAATAAGCTTTTAAGGAACATTCGCCTAAATATCCGACATTCTCTAGTGATAGTGCATCAGTTTATTAAAAACACGGCAAAAGAACCAGTGCAACTTCCATTTCATGCTGTATATCCACTTCTCAAACAAGAACAAATGTGGGCGGGGCTTGATTGTGTCTGTGGGGAGTTGATTGGATGGTTGTGGTTTGCTATTGGCTGATCTCATGTGAGTGACAGGTTATAGCCCCGCCCACATCATCAAAGGAGAGAAGAGATGGGACTGTTATTACTGTGTTTGGAGTTTGTTTGTTATTGTTTTATTTCTAGTAACTATTTATATATATATATGGTTTTAGATAAACCCTTGTGACCTCTTGATTCTGAACCTCCTCTTTTCTTTAATCTGCAGGGCGGATGTGTGGATTCAACCAATCAGAGCTTGGCTCTCCTGTACATGACTTTAGGCCAACAAGACGTCTCTAAAACCCTGTTAGGTCCGCTCTCGCCCTACACGTAAGCACACACACACACACACACACACACACACACACTGACAGCAATATCAAGTGTTCAAGCCATGTACAAAAATAATCAAATGTCGTTTAAAAATGTACGTGCAATGTAACTCAACACCCTCGCCTCATTTAGTATGCGCGGTTCTATGAATATGCAAATGAGCCCCGCCTCCACTCACTCACTCAGCTCAGAGATCCACTGGTTGACGATCACACGTTGATCTGATTGGTTACAAGGTCGTTTGTGACGTCAGAAACACCAGCGATTTCAAACCGTGTGTTTGAGACTGTCTTTGGTTCACTGCAGTTTTAAGCAGGAAATACTCAGCAATGCTGTCGACTTATGAACTTACACACGGTGTGTCTTAAAGCGTATTAAACACACCACATACACACATAAACAACATTAAACGCTGGATTTACACCACAGGGGGACTTTAACTCTTTCCCATCAGAAGAAATAAACATAGACACCTAGAAAATAAAACTTTATCAGTTCATCAGTGACACTCAAAAACATCTTTCATTGGAAGGGATTTTTGCTGTGATGTCATTAAAGGTAAACTTACAGAATCTAAAAATATTATAAATTCGATTAAGAGAGGAAGATTTTGTTACTCAGTATTTTTGTCTTGTTTCCAGTCCAAATATCTACAAATTCTTAAATCAAGATGCATTTACTAGATGAGTAAAATTACATAAGATATTAAGTGTTGTTTTCTGGGGAAATAAATCAAAATTAAGTGAGTTGTTACTTACAAAAAAGCCAAATGATCTGCCAATGGGGTGATGTTAAAACAAGACATAATATCTAATGGCATTTTACTACTTTTGTAAATGCATCTTGATTTAAGAATTTGTAGATATTTGTACTAGAAACAAGACACAAACACCAAGGAAAGCATGTTTTGCAGTGCAGGAGAGAAAAGCTCTGCCGTTTGAGTGACGTTCTTTTCTCCGAATGATAATGTTCCCGTCCTGCATCACACCTGTGTCCGGATCCAGATGTGTTCTCTCTGCGGTGATGAGCTCCAGACGTCATGAATTGTCCATTTTCAGTTATCATGGTGCCGGTGCTGTGTGCCTGTCAAGTACAGTACTATGATAACTGAAGATTGACGGTGCCAACACATGTCTGAGCTCCAGTGGAGCGACTCTCCGTGGAATCCTGCCTCGTGTGTATGTGGACCAGATTTATGCTAAAAAATGGTTAAAGTGCCTCTATTATGCTGTTTTAAAGGCTCCTAATGTTGTTTTTCGTCTCCTACAACAGGTTCACACTCATCAAAGGTCAAAAACACTTTAATTTCCTCATAATCTCCACTGCAGCTTCAGCTCTGTCTCTCAGTGTCTGAAACGCTTCATCGAAGATTCAGTCTCTCTAAGCCCCGCCTCTCTGAGAGCTGCTCTGCTCTGATTGGTCAGATGGCCCAGTCTGCTGTGATTGCTCAGAAACCAAACGCTCATTATCATATCTGGATCTGATGGTCATAATTCTGATGTAAAGTCAAAATTCTGACTTAAGTCAAAAAGTCAAAACTGACTTGTGAAAATTGCATCAAAAAGTTGAAATTCTGAACAAAAAAAAGTAATATTTATGACATTATGGTTGAAATTGAGTCAAAATTCTTCTGACTGAAGATGTAAAGTTGAAATGATGGCACACTAAGTCATAAGATATAATTAAGTCATAAAGAGTCATAATTATGATAGTTGAAATGATGACGTGTCAAAATTCTGAATTGAGACGAAATTGACAAGTCAAATATGACAGTTGAAATTAAAGGTGCTCTAAGCGATGCTGGGTGACGCCACTTCTTGTTGACGTTCAAAGTATTGTCAAACAAAACGGAGGCTAGCTAGACCTTCCCTCCTCCTCATCCCGTCCCCTCCCCCTGTAGTTTTACTGATACTTCTTTCAAGGTGTAATGTCGCCAAGTGAGATAAATGCTTTCATATAATTCAAAAAAATAGAAACATTACCAGAAAAACACGATAAAACGTTTCGCCACCTGAGGCTATAACTTTAGCTCCCATACCAGGACGCAATAATAGCAAGATAACGTTAGCTTCAAATTTAGTCAAAGTTGTCAATAGGCTATGAATGAACATTCAATTTCATAATAAATAGTTGGTGAAAACAATCATTCACACAAACTGTCGCCCTACTGTGAGTTTGCTTGATTATTTACAATAGAGATCGATAGCTATAGCTGCTAGAAACCTATATGTTGTATTCACCGAAGTTAGCGCTGACTGTATTGTTCTAGCTAATTATATCCTTGTGTTTGTTAGGCGAACATGAAAGTCCATTTAGAAAAACCAAACTGGATTTACCCACCTGTCCAGCAAAAACAGAGCTAACGTTCCCTGAATGTCGGATTGGAAGCGCTTCTGCCGGCGGAGTTCTCACCACCTTTCAAAGGCTTTTCCAATGTAAATTCGGGCATGCGTTCCTTCTCCTTTTCCCTCTTCTTTGTATTTTTGCAATCTGTTCATCAGAACGTCGTCTCTTTGGTCGTGTGTCGGCCATATCAAACTTAAAGAGTTAAAATTCTAACTTACCTCTTCATGCTTCTCTCCTCCACACCCCCCATGTACGCTCACTAACCCCACCCCCAGACTGGAACACTGTTTGTTTTGTTTCATGGAGCGGGTCGCCGCAGTTTGTTTTTGTTGCTGTTTGTGGAGCCTGGGCTGTCTACAAAGACCACATTTTTTTACAGTGTGTCAGGGGGACAGGCAGCTAGCGGATAGGGAGCAGATGTTTACTGTATGTGACAAAAAATGTTTTGGCCTAAAAAACGCGTGACATCGCTTAGAGCACCTTTAAGTCATAATTATGTATAATATAAAAAGACAAAACTGTCGTAAGTCAGAATTATGACATAAAATGTTGACTTAAAATATATATTAAATTGACTTGAAATATCATAGTTATGACATTTAAAATATCAAAATTCTGACTTGAGACAAAGTAATTTCAACTTTTTTTTCCTCATATTTTCAACATTTTATCCAAATTTTTTAATAATCTGTAATTTTGTATTTTTACCTTTTTTTTATGTGTATATCATTTGTTATTTTAATATTTCGGTTAACATTTATTTATTTCAAGTAAGATTTTTTGTTTTGTTTTAGTATTTAAAAAAAAACTTGCTTTTTGAAGATGTTTATTTCAGTGAACCCCTTTAACTTAAAATATGTAATATTCCAATAATTTAACAACACATTCACGTGTTCACGACAGTGTTATTGTATTTAACTAAAGCTAAAACCATTATAAAAAAAAAATCTTGAAAAACTGAAGTAAAGGTTTACTGAAATAAAATAAAATGTAAAAATTTCAGCTGGTTGCCAAAGCAGTATTTCTAATTTTTTATTAGTTTAACTTAATTGTACTTAAATAACTAAAACTGAAATACAAAATAATAAACTTATATAGACATATTAACTCCTAAAACTGCATAAACTACCAAAAATGACAAAAACACACAACAGAACTACTAAAACTTTGGAAAATGCGATATTCAATATATGAATAAAAACTATATTAGTATCTCAATAATTGTAAAATATCACTGGTTCACAGTTCAACTCTGATGTTGGTTTATGGTCACATGACATCAACTCTGATGTTGGTTTATGGTCACATGACATGCAGGAAAACGGTTATTTTAACCATGTTTTTGGGACATGTACAGGGTAATGACAGGTTGTGTTCATGTTCTCACTGTCCGTTCTCCACCGCAGGATCGAGTTCCTGAGACACATCCGAGACTTCTTCCAGATCATGTTCAAGATGGATCCCCAGAGACCCGGAGAAGACGAGTGTAAAGGAGGAGAGAAGGTGCTGATGACGTGTGTCGGGGCCGGTTACAGCAACATCAGCAAAACCATCAAATAAACACTCGCCGTACTCATGCTCATCGCCTTTATAGTGTTTTGCAAGAATTCCCGAGTTCTTTCGTGAAAAAATGTCTGTTTTTGTGCTTCTCGATGCATTTTCACATTTTAAGTTGGAGTAATAAACTTTCTTTGCTGATCTCTGTGTTGATTATCTTGTTGTCCAGCACTGTTTAACTCCGTCAGTCCCAGAGAGGATTTTTCAGACCGTTTCTCCAGGATGGCGTTTAATAATGAACTACAGCGGTGACGTGTGCAGGATGCTAACCACACAACTGGTCTTAAAGACGTCATGACATCAGAAGCGTACGAGTTTCAGTTCATGTCTGTGCTGTTTAAAGAGGCTAGATGTGAGAATTTAATCGCTTTTGTATATCCAATTTGTGAACAGCTTGTAGTTAAAGCTGCAGTCTGTAGTTTTCCCTCTTTGTCGCCATCTCTGTTTGAAATCTGCAATTGCAATCATCGGCGTAATGATCAGCTTTACGTGGGTTGTGCCTCGGCGCGCGCGGCGCGGATGAACACGATGCTTTGAGGAGAGAGTATTTATCATATTTATCAAGGGTGCCAATCAGGGGCGTAGCACAAGATCCCGGGCCCTATGTATAGACAGTCCTGATGGGCCCCCATGTTCCGAACTTCCAAATAAAATATATTCCAGACTTTTCAAGGGCCCTCTCTCCCATTGGGGCCCTGGTAATCAGTACTGGTTTTACCCCCAGTCCGACGCCCCTGGTGCCAATAATTCTTACCACGACTGTAAGTGTGTGTGAATATATATATATAAGGGCTCACATATATAAAATAAAACAAAATATACATTATCATTACCTAAAATGAAAAATATGAAAACTTGTTAATTAAAATAAAGCTTAAATCATACATTTTCATCTTTTTGATTTAAATAAAACAAAATATAAATTTGTATTTAAAATAAAGCATACCGTTCAGTTCAATTGTATACACAAGCAGGGTTAATATCGGTACCTAAAACTAAAAATATTAAAACATTTGTGTTAGTTGAAATAAAGCTTAAATAATACTTAGGCTATTGTATGTATATATTTATATATATTAGATGAAAAACTATTGCTTTGACAACTAAATGAGATTTAAGCTAAAGCACTGAAATTAACTCCAAATAAAAACTAAAACTGAAATAAAAATGAATTAAACTAAATAGTTATATTTAAAAAGAACTGACAAAAGCACATAACAAAATGAATAAAAATTTAAAAACTGAAAATACAATATAATTTGAATAAAAACTATAGAAATATATAAATCCTGACACTGACACCTGACAGAGAGTTGATGGTCCGTGTCTGAAACTGAGCTGCGGTTCCTCTGGTCCCCACACTGGTCCCCACACTGGTCCCCACACTGGTCCTCCACTGGTCCTCCACTGGTCCCCACACTGGTCCTCCACACTGGTCCTCCACTGGTCCTCCACTGGTCCCCACACTGGTCCTCCACTGGTCCCCACACTGGTCCTCCACTGGTCCCCACACTGGTCCTCCACTGGTCCCCACACTGGTCCTCCACTGGTCCCCACACTGGTCCTCCACTGGTCCCCACACTGGTCCTCCACACTGGTCCTCCACTGGTCCTCCACTGGTCCCCACACTGGTCCTCCACTGGTCCTCCACTGGTCCCCACACTGGTCCTCCACTGGTCCCCACACTGGTCCTCCACACTGGTCCTCCACTGGTCCCCACACTGGTCCTCCACTGGTCCCCACACTGGTCCTCCACTGGTCCCCACACTGGTCCTCCACTGGTCCCCACACTGGTCCTCCACTGGTCCCCACACTGGTCCTCCACTGGTTCTCCACTGGTCCCCACACTGGTCCTCCACTGGTCCCCACACTGGTCCTCCACTGGTCCCCACACTGGTCCTCCACTGGTCCCCACACTGGTCCTCCACTGGTTCTCCACTGGTCCCCACACTGGTCCTCCACTGGTCCCCACACTGGTCCTCCACTGGTCCCCACACTGGTCCTCCACTGGTCCTCTACTGGTCCCCACACTGGTCCTCCACTGGTCCTCCACTGGTCCCCACACTGGTCCTCCACTGGTCCCCACACTGGTCCTCCACTGGTTCTCCACTGGTCCCCACACTGGTCCTCCACTGGTCCCCACACTGGTCCTCCACTGGTCCCCACACTGGTCCTCCACTGGTCCCCACACTGGTCCTCCACTGGTTCTCCACTGGTCCCCACACTGGTCCTCCACTGGTCCCCACACTGGTCCTCCACTGGTCCCCACACTGGTCCTCCACTGGTCCCCACACTGGTCCTCCACTGGTCCCCACACTGGTCCTCCACTGGTCCCCACACTGGTCCTCCACTGGTCCCCACACTGGTCCTCCACTGGTTCTCCACTGGTCCCCACACTGGTCCTCCACTGGTCCCCACACTGGTCCTCCACTGGTCCTCCACTGGTCATCCACTGGTCCCCACACTGGTCCTCCACTGGTCCCCACACTGGTCCCCACACTGGTCCTCCACTGGTTCTGCTCTGGCCCTCCACGGGTTCTGTTCTGGATGGATGGCTGAGGTTTATGTGCTGATCTTCGGTCAGGAATGTTTTAAGAGGCTCTCGCTTCTTTTTAAAAGCTTCCTATTATTGTCTTTGGCTCTCTTCTGATACTCTCGCTCAGACCTTCTCTCGTGTTTTGGCCTCTCGACTGTTTCTGCCTTTAGTCTTCGTGTCGCCGGCAAGGGTTGCGCAATGGCTAAATATCGACACGTGATCAGAAGTGATTTCTCTGAATGAAATGAACTAGAACCGCATGTGCGATCAAAGGGCAACAAGTAGCACACTTGATACATTCGCTTGACAAAACCAATGTTAAATAAGAAAATTTAATCATATACAAATACTAGATTTATTAAACACATTTGCATACGCCTGCCTCCAGAGCAAGACAGATTATTGTAATGCTCTACTGGGTGGTTGCCCTGCACGCTTAATAAACAAACTCCAGATGGTCCAAAACGCCGCAGCTCGAGTTCTTACCAGAACCAGGAAGTATGATCATATTAGCCCGGTTCTGACAACACTGCATTGGCTCCCTATTAAACATCGTATACATTTTTAAATATTGCTGATTACTTACAAAGCACTAAATTACTACTTGTAATCTTTATTACTGATTGTTTATTGTCATTAATATTTTTTTAATGTATATTAATTAGCTATAGTTTTAGCTGTGGTATTGAAATTGGACTAGAGAATTGTGAATTTTCATTGGGATCTAAAAGATTAGTGTCAGTACTGTCATTAAGTCACTAGGTGCAGAAAAAAGTATATATATATTGTGCAACAAACTTTATCAACATAAGTGAACCTCAATGAACATAACGATAAGAAAAACTTTCATTTTAGTCACCTTTGTATTTATCTATTTTTGTAAGTGGGTGCATTGTTTTTGTTTTGGAGTGGTAATATGTATGGAAGCTTGTTTCCGCCACAATGAAACATTTTAAAAGATAATTGCGACTTTTTATTACACAATTGCGAGTTTATATACCGCAATTCTGACTTTATATCTCGCAATTGTGACTTTATAACACGCAATTGCAAGTTTATATCTCGCAATTGTGACATCTTTTCTCAGAATTGTGAGATATAAACTTGCAATTGCGAGTTATAAAGTCCAATTCTAAGGGAAAAAATTACCTTTTTCTCAGAATTGCACAATTCTGACATTATTACGCACAATTGCATTTTTATATAGCGCAATTCTGACTTTATAACACCCCATAGGTGGAGCACATTGTAACATAACCATATGATAGCTTTAAATGCTATCTGATCTAATCCCAAAAAATATACAAGACAAACTAAAATGTTTTCTCAATAAAATACAATTTTTAAGTTTTTCATATAAAATAATGACATTTTTTAATAATTCAAAATTATTTTTTTTTTTTACTTTGACAACCAAACACCAGAAAACACAGCTATACAGCTAGTTCAAAACACATAATAATGAATAATTTCTGAACATTGACTCTCAGTCTTTATTCACCTTTGTCTTATGGTTTCTCAATAAAGAAGCATTAAAGAATTATATTAACTGTTAAATAATATATTGGAGATTAAAATAATATCAGATTTGTCTAATTTTAAATAAACAAAATAAATAGAGATGAAAAATTTACATAAGTAAGACATTTACTTTTGCTATGGTTAAATAAATATTCAATGATATCTTTCAAAGATTTTTTGGCGCAACTTTTTCTCTATATAGCTAGTGTTGATACGGCAACTTATATCTCACAATTCTCAATTTTGACTTTATAACACGCAATTCTATACACTCGCAATTGTGAGAAAGAAAAATGTAATTATTTGTCATGCTCTGGCGGAAACAAGCTACCATTAATATGCCATGTATTATGTTTTATCACATGTACACTAATTACACAGAATGCAGTGAGTGTGCAGCTGCTGAAGCGTGTGTGTTTGTGCGCATGCGCGTTGATGATGGCGGCGGAGGTGAGCGGCAGCAGCGGCAGCAGCGACGCGTCAAACAGTACCGCGGAGGAGGAACGCGTGCGTCGGCTCTTCCAGACGTGCGACGGGGACGGAGACGGATACATAAACCGGTCAGAAAACACACTAAACTCACTAGTTCTGCAAGAGAAACTAATAAAGAGTCGCGAAGCTGAGCAGGGGGGACGCGCGCGGTGACGTCACGCGCGTTTCAGTGAGACTGTTGCAACAATGTAACGATTTAACTCGTGAAAAACAGACGCATAAACGTGTATAAAGTTAGTTTGCATGGAGTTAAAGCTGTCAGAAGCGCGTTCGCTGTATCGGAAGTGACGGGAAACGTTTCATCCTCATCCACTAAACTTTGGGGTTTGTTTATGTTTCTGAACTTGTTCTATTTTTGAACACTTGAATTTGCTCACTTTTTAAATATACACATTTCAATGCAATTCTATGTGTCCTGTTGTATGTTATTTTCTATTTTCGAGTGATTATTATGGCATTATTGTATTGATTGCTGGTGTAAAATCCGCATCTCATTAAGTTACAGGTTTTGTTTAAGACAAATCAGACTTTTCTTTACTTGAAACTTAAACTAATGACAGAAATCCTGTCTGGGACGGTGGGACCCCAGTATATATATATATATATATGGGAAAACGTTATAGTGCTGAAAGTATCGTTCGCATGAGTTCCTGTCATTTGCTGAATTAAAGCTAGTCTGATATTAGTGATATTATTCAGCTGATGAAAGCAAAAACATTACTTTCTATTCGTGCTTCAGTGTAATAAAAGATTTATATGATTGGCTCCATCTTAAAAATGTCATTGCGTTGCGTTAGATAGAAAACATCAAAGCAAGTGTCATTAAGTGTTAAGAAAGAAGTTTGATTGAAAGGACATGATAAAACAAGCTAGATCTAGAGTTGCAAATAAAGACAGTGTTGTGACATTTCATGATTGTGAAACATCAGCAAAAGATTGTCATAGTTAAAGTGATGAAGTTAGTTCTCAAAGCTATGGAGGTAGTTTTGTTTCTTTATTATTCAATAAAAAAAAAGGTTGCTACAATCCCAAAAAATATTTTCAATTAAAAAAACCTTCACTTCAATGAAAAAAAAAAATTTCAATCAAAGAAAAAAATTATTTGAATCCAAAAATATATTTGAGACTCAAAAAAATACATTTGAACACTGCTTTTCTTTAAATGAAAATGTTTTCTTTGATAGAAGTCCGTTTTTTTTTGTTTAAAGCAACCTTTTTAATTGAAGTAACATTGGTTTTTGATTGGACCATATAATGGGTAGGACATTTGTGTCTTTATCATTCAATCAAAAAAGAAGTTGCTTCAAACAAACAAACAACAGAATCAATAAAAAAGTCACTTTAATGAAAAGATAAACATTTTCAAATATAGAAAATCGTTTTTGAATGCAAATAAAATATTTGAGACTCCAAAAATTGCATTTGAACACTTTTTTTTTTTATTATTGAAAATGTTCTCTTTGATTGAAGTAATCTTTTTTGTGTTTGGGCCATACATGGGTAGGACATTTGTGTCTTAATCATTCAATTCCAAACAAGTTGTTTCAATCAAAAAAAAAATATTTTCAATCAAATAAAAAACTGTTCAAATGCAACAAAAAAAAAAACCCGTGAATAAAAAAAGTATTGAAGAGAATGTGTTTTTTCGTTGTTGTTTTTTTTTTTTTGAAGTGCAAAAAGTTTTGAAGTTTAAATTTTTTTGATTGAATTATTTTGACACAAACGTTCCGCAGTGGGCGGGTGCTTCTCTATTGGTCAGACATGTTTGATTGACAAGTGTCTACACCAACGACATCTTTCTGACAAAGAAGTCATGTTCGCCACTCGCCAGCAAGCTTTTTGCCAGTTACGTCCTGCGTCACATCTCTCATGCGGGTTCCCGTCGACCAGGGTCAGCGCGCATCATAGCGCACACAGGCAGGCACAGAACTAGCTAGCGAACCTAGGTCTTAAATCTAATAAGTTATGTTTTTTACAACACGTTTTTTGATGGAAAAGTGATGTTTAATTTCCATAGTCTTTGTTTAGTGAACGAAAGCGAAATCAGGAATTGCGGTCTTTCAGTTTGTTTATCGTTACCCAGCTACCATGGGTTTAAGTTGTACAAGATGTGCTGTAGCCTTACAATGGCCAAGTCGCGTCTCATATTAACAGATGAATAGGCTTCGCTCAGTTTATTAAATGCATCCAACCTGAAATGTCTCTTACAAACTATGAAGGGACAATGAATCAATACACTGACATGGCAATGCTAGACAGATAGCCTACTTAGTTTGCACAGCCCTGCCGTGATTTTGTCACTCTTTTCTCCACTCCTAGACCTACGTCTGGTGACAGCGGGGAAACTTTTACCTCGATAAAGTTAGGCCTACTTATTGTATTGCAGAAAAAGTAAACTTCCAGTAAACTCCAGTTAACCAGTTCATGTTTCTTCTTTAGGTGATTCAAGCAGTAACGACTAATTAGACTCAATACTGCTATTATAATACACAATACATTTTTTTTGTAATGCAATGTTTTCAACAGGGAAATATAAACAGCATTTGTCAAATTTTCCCTTAACCCCCCACCCCCTTATCAACAACACATCAGCATTGGTCAGCAGAGTACAAATACATGGGTGAAGTAATCATACAAAATAAACACACAAAAAAAGAAAGAAACAAAAAAGAAAAAGAAACACTTTACAAAGCAACCCGGTAACACTTTAGAATACGGTTCCTTCGTTAATGAATAACTACACAAGAACCAATGAGTAACACAATATTAACGATCTAGTAACTATTATTAACTAACAAGAAACTCTGATTAACGAATTAGTAAGTAATAGCGCACAGATGAAAGTGGTACTTCACTATTAACTAATCAATAACTACTATTTTTTTAATGCTTACCAGAGAACTACTGAAAAAGTTTCATAATTCATGCAAAACTAATCAATAACCAATGCAGGACAAATGACTAGCACTAAATTAACATTTTAACTGCTACTGTAAACGAATACACAAGGTTGTTTACATGATCAATATGTAATAGCATAGCAGACTTATGATTTGGGAAAGCTGTTAATAATTGGCCTATGCTGTCTATTTATCAACTAAATAATTTTAAAGAAATGGATTTTTAAATGCAGTTTTCCGGCATTCCTCTGGACTGGCATTGAATCACTAGAGTCATAGCGAGTACTGGAGCATATTGAGTCATCAGCCACCCAAATACCATATATAGTTATTTTATTATTTAGCCTACCTCCCAAAAAAACTCCTAGCTCATATATATATATATATATATATATGTGTGTGTGTGTGTGTGTCTGTGTGTGTGCATATCTTGTGAGTGATTAGAAGATTCTATTGGCTTTTCATTAGTAACTACTGTAAGAATCATGGTAACAAACTTGTAATGACTCAAGTGTTACTACATACTTCTATGGGAATTACTAATTATTTGGATCCGTATTCTAAAGTGAAGATCATGGGAACTAACTAGTAATGACTATGTTACTACATACTTCTAAAGAAATTTTCTAAAAGTATATTTAAAAGTTCACCAAATATCTCAAACGCTTGAAATGACTTTTGTGTTTGGTTGCAAAAATCATGACTAGATCATGTAACACTTTAGTCATTACTAGTTAGTTCCCATGATCTTCACTTTAGAATACGGATCCAAATAATTAGTAATTCCCATAGAAGTATGAAGTACCACTTTCATCTGTGCGCTATTACTTACTAATTCGTTAATCAGAGTTTCTTTTTAGTTAATAGTAGTTACTAGATTGTCAATAAACTTTTTCAGTAGTTCTCTGGGAAGCATTAAAAAAATAGTAGTTATTGATTAGTTAATAGTGAACTACCACTTTCATCTGTGCGCTATTACTTACTAGTTCGTTAATCAGAGTTTCTTGTTAGTTAATAATAGTTACTAGATTGTTAATATTGTGTTACTCATTGGTTCTTGTGTAGTTATTCATTAACGAAGGAACCGTATTCTAAAGTGTTACCAGCAACCCTTGTGTGTATTGCCATGAGATGGGTGAAGCCCTAGCATGTGATGGATCCTTTATAGATACGATATGGTACAACTACAGTGCAATGCAAATAGTAAATATAAGATAAAGTGAAAAGTAATAGTAAATAGTTTAGTCAATAAAATAAACAAAC
>CM060595.1:60593114-60645614 GCA_030578255.1 Tiaroga cobitis | reverse complement strand
TGGTCACTTTTATGCATTCATTAGCCGACGAAGTTGCATATTTAAAACTAGTGACGTGATTGCTTTCTCAACATTGATATGTTCATGCAGCCGACAGAAACGTAAACTTATCAGAAACGCGTTCGATTTAAGATCTTTTTAATCACTACAGTAGATCTTGTTATTTTGATTAGATAATCATCACGTGTTCTAAAATATAAAAGAAAATAAAGTGAGAGACTATAGGCTGTAACATATACATAATACAGGTCTTTATTACATTTTAATGTCCATCTTTAAGCACGACTCTTTGGAATCATATGAAATGGTAACACTTTACAATAACATTGCATTTTTAGCATTAACTAAGGTTAATACAAGTTGTATAAGTATTATTCATTGTTACGGTAGTTTGTAAATTTCAACATTTACTGATGCATTTGAAATGTTTTAATTCTTATTTTATCTTTTATTATCTTAGTTAATGTACTATGAATGAACTAACATGAATGATAAAGGTACAATTGTATTGCTCATAATAATACATGCAGTAAAAAGGTATATTGCATTATGCATATAGTTCATGAAAGCTAGTTAATACATCCTTGTTTACAAATGGGACTTGCAAAGTGTTACCTATGAAATGTATGTATGTTTCTAGGTTATAGCTAACGAAACCTGTAATATTTTAATGTTTAAATTATTTTCTGTATAAAGTTTTAATATATTCATATTTATATATGTATTTAATTGAGCACATTTCAGTTCAGCACTGTTTTATTGTGAGTATGATGTTTGTTTTTAATCCAGTATCCATTAAAAAAATATCGGTTGAATTATCGGTTATCGGCATGTATGGTCAAACCTAGATATCGGTATCGGTAAAATCCACTATCGGTCGACCTCTAGTGATTTACACTGGTATCGGTACCGATACTGGATCGGATCGGCCCCATCCCTAATCATGAATATCGTTATTCTGGCGTCTCTATTGTCCTGTGCTTTGGGTTTCAGCCAAAGTCCAAAAGCCTGTTCATTCACACACACAATGTAACACCAAATTTACCATTTTAATCACCAGTACGTTTTTTGTTAACCTTTTCCCCTGTGTTTTGGAGTATCGCAGTAATATCGTATGGTGAGTTCAGTGTCGTGATATGTATCGAATCTTGACATGAGGATATCGTTACACCACTAGTTTGGAGTGACGCCCGTGTTGGCGTTCTGTGTTCAGCTCGTGTGTGAAGTCTTGTCGTTCTCGCAGGCGCTCGTGAGAGTTGGGAGTTTGACTCTGGGGTCCGAGATTTACAGAGTCCAGATCTTCAGTCCCCGACGCAAGCGAATCCGAGCTCGCCGTTCCTCCAGAAGCTCCTCGAACCTTCATCCGGGCTTCACAAGCTCCTGTCGAAGCCTTCATCGGCTCTGAGCGGAAACTACCTGGACCTGGCCAACACTGTGAGTCTGAACACTGTTCAACAGCTGATGTTGTTCTTCAATTTCATATGAAGTAGTTAATATGAGGGCAAAACAAGACTTTCCTCCATTGATTTTTAAATGAAAAAAATTTAGTGTTCATCAGAGGGTCCAAAACCCCAGGACTTTTGTCGCACTTGAACCACAAACACACACACAAACAAAAGTTGAATGGATTCGAGGAGTTTTGTGGTTGAAATTTAAAAGTAACGAATCCTCGGGTCAATTTGAGCCCGTTAGGAATGACTGTAATGCGAGGAATGCTTCAGTTCACATAGAAAACCCTAAACAACTAAAAATGCTAAAACTTTACCAATAAATGATTGTATAATGTGTTCATGTGTGTGTGAATGCACACTGAAGCGGACTGGCTTTAGGACCCAGCGGAACAGCTCCTCTGCTCCTTATAGAGCTTATATTATGTTATAGTATGTGTTATATTCAGCGGACATTGAGTGATTGGTTGGAATTGGCAAGGATTCTTTTATTTCATACGAAGTGCTTAATATAATAATAAAACGAGGCTTTCCTCCATTGGCCACCATTTTTACCAGGTTTGTACTTAGTAAGACAGTAGCGCATTTTGGGATATATCATTAAAAATATGCATGATGGAAACTACAAGATGCTCTGGAAGCTGGTTTCCGCCACAGAATAAAACATTTTAAAGGATATTTGCGACTTTTTTATCTCACAATTGGAGTTATAAAGTCAGAATTGCAAGATGTAAACGTGCAATTCTGAGAAAAAGGTCATAATTCTGACTTTATATCACGCAATTCTGAGATAAAAAGTCAGAATTATGAGATGTAAACTCGCAATTGTGAGAATTATTCTAAGGATATTATTCCCAGGATAACTGGACTATCCAGCGGACCAATGGCATTGCAGCATCTCGAATGTTGGTTTAGTGTTTCTGAAGCGCCGGAGTCGAAGTGTTGTTGGTTTATTTAATCATGTTTGAGGATTCATGACCTGGACATGGTTCTGTGAGATTTGCTCTTCAAGAGTAAAACACTGATTTGAAGAGTTAACAGTGAAAGCTTGACCTGTGAACCGGTGAACCTCTTTGATGCTGTGTTTGTGTGTGTGAGTGTGTGAGAGTGAGTGTGTGTGAGAGAGAGAGAGAGAGAGAGAGAGAGAGTGTGTGTGTGTGTGAGAGAGTGTGAGTGTGTGTGTGTGTGTGTGTGTGTGTTTGTCAGTCTGTAGATGGCGCTCTGAGTGAGATTATCACTGGGATAAATATGAGCTCTCAGGATTGTATCTCATCATATCTTGTAGCTTTTTCCTCTATGAATTCAGATTAATTTCCTGATGAGATCTTTAGCTTCTGAGGAGATGATGAAAGCAAGTCCTTCTGTCACGACACTTTATCAGTTTGCTCATAAAGATTGTTGAAATCTGTTTTCTTTCATGTGAACGCAGATAGCGAGTGATACGAGCGGGCGTGTGCGGGAACATCTGCTCATCAGCTCCTCATGTTCAGTGTGGATCGGCTCTGTCCATCAAGATCAGCCTTCGTGTCTGTAGACCCGAGTGCAAAAGCATGATGTTATATTCTGAATATAAGCCTGTTTGTAGGACCATTAAAGGGGGGGGGGGGGGGGGGGGGGGGGTATAATGCCCTTTTCACAAGATGTAAAATAAGTCTCTGATGTCCCCAGAGTGTGTGTGTGAAATTTTAGCTCAAATACCCCACAGATATTGTTATATAGCATGTGAAAATTGTCACTTTTTGAGTGTGAGCAAAAACACGCCGTTTTGTGTCTGTCCCTTTAAATGCAAATGAGCTGCTGCTCCCGGCACAGGGGGCGGAGCTTCAAGAGCTTGTGTCCTTTTACACCCCCCCCCCCTCTCACACACACACACACACACACACACACTGAACATTTAAAAATCGTTTAGCCTTTTGTGTTCAAACCGGAGTCAGACAAAGATGGAGACACTCATATATGTGTCTGTGTGTGTGTGTGAGAGAGAGAGTATTCGAGGTGGTTTGTTGAGTGATTGTTGTGTATTATCAGCATCTCTTGGCTGGTCTTCTCTCACATATGGCATGTATTAGTGTGTGTGACGTCAGAGAGTGTGTGTGTGTGTGTGTGTGATGTGCTCTTGGTGTCATGTGATGTTTTAACAGCTCTGCTGATGTGTGGATCAGGTTACGGCAGTAAAGCTGGACAGAATCATTACAGAGGACTTTACCAGCTCGAGTCGTGTGTGTGTTTACAGGCTAATTCTGCTTCAGGACCGGTTTAGGGGTTTAGATGTGGATGTTGTGTTTCAGTGGCTTTGATTTTCTGCTCCTCAGTGTTGGTTTTATTTTTGTTTTGTTAATCCGAACACTTGCATTAACTCTCTGTTAAAACACTAATGATGTGTGTTGCGAGTTATAATTGTCTTATCTCGATTATTGTTTTCATAGCAACCAGCTTGAGTACCTTAGCAACCGCATAGCAACACCCTAGGAACTGCATAGCAACACCCTAGCAACCAACCGAATACCATAGCAACCACCCGAGTACCCTAGAAACTGCATAGCAAGTCGAGTCATCTTCATTTATATCGCTTTTAACAATGTAGATTGTTCCACAGCAGCTTAACAGTGATAACAGGAGATTACAGTAATAGAGATTGTTTGGCTTTACAGCAGCTCTAGAATAAAGTTATTGTCCAGATAAAGTTAGTTTTGATTTATTCACTTCCGTCCCAACGATCATTAGTTATTAACTTAGGGCCGCTAACACGACACCGCTCTAACAGAAAACTCTTAAGTTCTCTCTACGCAAACTTTAAAAACGCGAGCCTGTGAGAACGCTGACAGTGTCCACATGCGTATTAAGAGCTCATTCTGTAGGTGTGCGCGTTTGAATATATGTGTGCAGGCGTGTAGTCCTTCCCTAAAAAAACAACCCTCAACAAACTACTTGTCTGGCCTTAAAATTTATAATACAGAATTTTATCGCTTCGGCGTAGCCACGCGAACCGGAATTATCCCGACAACGAGGGTACCCCTAGCAACATCTTAGCAACCACCCTGAGTACCTTTACAACCGCATAGCAACACCCTAGAAACAACCCTGAGTACCTTTACAACCGCATAGCAACACCCTAGAAACAACCCAGAGTACATTTGCAACCGCATAGCAACACTCTAGAAACAACCCAGAGTACATTTGCAACCGCATAGCAACACCCTAGCCCATAGCGTCGAACTTTTTTTATTTACTTTTAATTACTTTTGTGTTTTCATAAGCCAAATTCAAAACTCCATTTTGATGAATCGCACAGCCTAGTAATACGGTGTAAAACTTTTCTTGCTTTACTCTTTCTGAGAAACTCTTAAGACTGTGTTAGGAAGTATATTGGATCAGTATTGAACTCTAAGAGTGTGTTATGGAGGATTTCAGCACTGCTGTGTGTGTGTGTGTGTGTGTGTGTGTGGGGGGGGGGGGTCAGTATTAAAGGTCTGCTGGTATTAAGCCTGTCTCTGTGTCTGGTTTTCTCTCGGTCACTTCATCCTCCACTTAGAGCACAGATTTGATTATGAGCATTATCTGCTGTGCGCTGCTTTCTGCTAATGTCCTCGTCTCGCTAATGCATGTCGCCGATCCGTCAAAGTCACGTTTACTGGAGCGCGGTGCTAATCTTCTTCAGGTCCGTCAGTTCATGTGGGACCCGTTTCAGTTCATCATGTTCAGTCCAGATTCAGACGACTTTCAGGATTGTGTTTTGCCTTTGTTCACAACTTTAACATTTTCTATTGGTAAAGTCCCCGTGTGCGAGACAGTGTTTGTGTGTGTTTGTGTGTGATTGAGAGAGAGAGAGAGAGAGAGAGAGAGAGAGAGAGAGAGTGTGTGTGCGTGCGTGTGTGAGGGTGTGTGTGTGTTTGAGAGACAGAGATAGTGTGTGTGTGCCAGAGTGTGTGTGTGTGTGAGAGTGTGGTGTTTTTAATACGCTTTAAGACACACCGTGTGTAAGTTCATAAGTCGACAGCATTGCTGAGTATTTCCTGCTTAAAACTGCAGTGAACCAAAGACAGTCTCAAACACACCCCTGTTTCCTGCATCACAAACATGTAACCAATCCTGTCCCGTGTGGGCGGGGCTTATCTCCACTGACCTTATTTAGGCATTTCTAAGGATGCTGGTTGAATATTTTATTTATTTTTTCTGTCACCTCATTAATCGCTCTCGTGTCCTTCAGCCTCGGTTCTGCTGCATCCAGCAGGTTTTGTTCGTCTGTTGTGTTTTTGCTCGTTTAAAAGGCCAGACGTGTGTTTATCCTTTAGAGGACGGATGAAAAGACACATGCTCACCATGGGAATGGTTTGAAATGATAACTGTGTGTATGGTTTCCTCTCCTGCCCTCACACACGCGCACACACTCTCTCTCTCACACACACACACACACACACACACACACACAGACACACACACTTTTTAAAAAATTACATGTTTCTCTCTCTCTCTCTCACACACACACACACACACTCTCTTTCTCATACACTAATATACTATATAGTAGGGAACTATGCGATTTTGGATGCAGCCTGTGTGTGTTTTCACTGTTGAATTCTGGGTAAAGACCCTTGAGTGTTCCAGAAGTGTGTGTGAAGCCATATTGTGAGAGTAATTGTGACATTCCCTGAGTGTGTCCTGATGACATCAGCAGTACGGGTGCTTTAAAGGCTGAGAGGTTTTAATGGCGGTGTGTGTAGGTGACCTCGAGAACACACACACACACACCGAGGGAAACGACTGCAATGCTGTTGTAGAGCGATGTGCTCCTGTGGTGTTCGTCTGTAATGACCAAATATCATGTGTCCATCCCAGTCCAGTTACATCTGAGACATTATTTACTGGGGAATCTGAAGCTTTTCCACCATCAGGCCAAACCGTTCTCGTTGCTTAAAGGGAAAGCGGTGGTATAATGCCCTTTTCACAAGATGTACAATAAGTCTCTGATGTCCCCAGAGTGTGTGTGTGAAGTTTTAGCTCAAATACCCCACAGATATTGTTATATAGCATGTTAAAATTGTCACTTTTTGAGGGTGAGCAAAAACACGCCGTTTTTGTGTGTGTCCCTTTAAATGCAAATGAGCTGCTGCTCCCGGCACAGGGGGCGGAGCTTCAAGAGCTTGTGTGTGTGTGTGTGCGCATTTAAATGCAAATGAGCTGCTGCTCCCGGCACAGGGGGCGGAGCTTCGAGAGCTTGTGTGTGTGTGTGTGTGTGTGTGTGTCCCTTTAAATGCAAATGAGCTGCTGCTCCCGGCACAGGGGGCGGAGCTTCGAGAGCTCATGTCCTGAAAATGTCAAAAACGTTTAATCTTATGTTTTAAATAATCTCTTTTTTTTTATTGTTTGTTTTATAGTCTGTATTTTCCGTGACTTGTTTGTATGTCTTGCTGTAAAAGCCATTTGCCCCATAGGGACAAAATACAGTTAAAGTTACATTACATTTATTTACTGTGTCAGTTGTGCAAATAATAATTGATTGTCTTTAACAAAGCAAGCTTACACAAACAAACCATTAATAAAATATTGCAGACAGAAATAAATCTTAAATTAACAGTGCAGAATAAATGATTTCTGAATTGATTTTGGGAAGGAATAAATTAAGTTTTTAAACAAACAAGTAATTAAGAATAATAAACTAAATATGAATTTGGAGACTGGATGTGTCAGTAATAGTGCTTATATGAGATGAGATCGTGTCTGTGGATGATTCTGACGTTCTGATTATTTGTGAATTATTCATCAGAGTATTTCGGTATTTGTGTGTTCAGAGTGTGTCTGTTTCCCGAAAACCAAAAATATCAAACCTTGAGTGAGTTTGTGTCTGAATATATGTAGTTTATATAGAGTCAAACCAACAGTTACTCAGACACCTTCAACATTTCTCACATTATCTCAGTTTATTCGCTATAGTTTAGAAAATGGTGATAAACATGAGCAGAACTCAGAGTTCTCAGATCAGTGGATATTTCACTGGTTTCGTCCGTCCTTCTGTTAGACTCTCACACATGAATTATGTTGTTATATCTGTCAGCTGTTAAATTTTTATAAATGTCACTGGTAGTCTTTGTGTGAAGAGTTATTGGGTGTAATATGTCAGTTTACTTTATTTTGCTCTCCTCACTCACATAAATGAACTACAGTGTCCTGATCACTCTAGTGAAAAAGAATATCAAAAATATATCTGGTGTCTGAATCATGTTGCTTTGACTGTAGATGATGTGCATGAATGTTATATTTGGCAAATATTGACTGAACTTTGATATTTACGTGTAAAATAATCACCTGACGGCTTCACTAGAGGGAGCTGTTGAACACATTATGTAACTTATCACTTTAACCATAATAAACTCAACACATCTGTCTTTACATGACAGTCTGAGTGTGTGTGTGTGTGAGACACTGAGTGTGTGTGAGACTGAGTGTGTGTGTTTGTGTGTGTGTGAGACACTGAGTGTGTGTGAGACTGAGTGTGTGTGTGAGACTGAGTGTGTGTGTGAGACTCGGGGAGTGTGTGAGACTCGGGGAGTGTGTGAGTGAGACTCGGAGTGTGTGAGTGAGACTCGGAGTGTGTGTGTGAGACGGATGCAGTGTGTGAGACTGTGTGTGAGACTGATGCAGTGAGTGTGTGAGTGAGACTCGGAGTGTGTGAGACTGATGCAGTGTGTTTTTAATTGTTTCTGACAGAGTGTTTGATGAAGACTCGTCTAACACGATGACACACACCTATAATTAAGTATGTTACACAGAGTGCCAGCAGAGCGATATAATCTATTAGAGAAGGTTCTGGATCACGGCCAGCGAGAGCAAACACAAGGAAACCATCAGATGCTGTGTGTTACAGAGATAGCGCTCCTAAACATGAGCTGCGTTTCTTCAAGTCTTTAAATTCAGTCAAAAATAAAATCTGGTTTAGTGTCATTAATGTTGAATCTGCTGCATTGCATCTTTTTGGCAGTTTGTTTGAGTGTGTGAAAGTGAGACTATGATTTTAAAAATACAGAATATTTGCGTTTATGATACTTTAATGGAGCTTTTATGGGATTTTGGAAGTACATATGACATGTGCAAAGTCATCTAAACTCAGGTTTTAATCCCACTAGTGTCACGGACGACACCAAACAAAATAATACAAATAATGACTGTTTTCAAACAGGTTTTCCAGACAAAGTCAAACTTTTTTTAGCATTTTACCCCATGAGTGCCACATTTTTAAGAGTGAGAAGTAAAATATATTGTAAAGGTATAATATATATTTTAAAAATATTTAGTGTTCCATTTTTTTGTCACTTTAATTTGTACTAGTTACACTCAGTCCTTAAGTCTTTTCTACGGAGCTTGTTTCTGCCACAGAATAAAAATTGAAAAGGATCATTGTGACTTTTTTTTCTCACAATTCTGTCTATTTTCTCAGAGTTGGGATTTTTCTCACAATTACAAGGAAATAGTCCAAATTGAGGGGTATAAACTCTGACTGTGTGCATGTGTGTGTGCGCACGCGTGTGTGTGTTTGTATGTATGCGTGTGTGTGTGTGTGTATATATGTCTTTATGAGTGTGTGTGTGTGTGTGTCTCTGTATGTATGTGTGTGTGTGTGTGTATGTCTGGATGTGTGTATGTACGTAGAAAATCCTTTGGGTTTTATCCCAAACAACTGGAAAAATAATAGAAATTATTTGGTCATAAAGTTGGCTTTTAAAAAGCTTAAAAGAGTAGAAGTGACTATTTGAGAGCAGAGTGACTGATCATATTCCAGCCGAGGGGAATCTGACGGGCTGGAACGGACACACACACACACACACACACGTGTGTGTGTAAAACACTCCTCCTGCGGCCCCATGCAGCTGTGAGGCCCAGAGGCTCTCTCTATCTCTCTCTCTCTCTCTCTCTCTCTCTCTCTCGCTCTCGCTCTCGCTCTCTCTGTCTCTCTCTCTCCCCTCGCCCGCCCTCCCTCGCTCTCGCTCTCTCTCTGTGTGTGTGTGTGAATCAGAGCGCTGCAGATCTGCTGTCGGGAGTCTCCGGCTGGCTAGGGGAATGTGTGGATCGCCACAACGGTTCTCAGTGTGGATTTAACCGTGTCTCTCGTGTGGATTACCGTTGGGATTGCGTTGGGAATACCGTCGGGATCGTGCTGGTGAAATCGAGGATGTGTGTGTGTGTCACAGAAGCAGGAGGAACATGTTTCTCGTCTACCTCGGGTGACCGTCTCCCGCTGGAATACCGGGATTAATCCGAGAGTTTCGGGATCATGAACTCCGGAGTGTCTGTGAACGAGGGAAACGAGGTGAGACTCGTTTGATGAAGGTCTGACTGCGACGCGCGGCTCTGAAACGGTGTGTGTGTCGTCTGACCGACACACACACACACACACACACTTCTGATGTTGTTAAACTTGTTTGAGATCTTCATTTCAGCATTTTAGCTTCTCTCTCATGTTAAATTCAGGATTAGATCGCGTTCGATCGCCCTCTTGCACCGGATATAAAACCTCTGAAATCACGTCACATCAACTTTTCATTAACCGACTCTATTAAATATGCATTGAAATAATTAGGATAAACGTTCTCAAGAAAATAAAAAATAAAGTGAAAAGTGAATGTAAAATGCAAAATGTATTAATACACATTTTTATAGTTAGCTTAAATTGTCTAATAGTCAAAAGCTCTTGTCTCTTTAAAAGTATAATTAAAATGTCAATTATAAATTGCTTTTTTATTTAGATAATCCTTATAAAATTTAAATTAAAAACACCTTGAAACAGAAGTTATTTTGTCAGCTATATTTAAAGCTCGCTGTTTTTTCAAGCATCTCGCGCCATGAGCTCCACATTTTAAAGAAATAATTTATTTATTGGTTCAATGCTTTTTAATACACATTTTGGTTATATTTTTTTATTTATTTATAAATTAAAATCTAGGGATGCACCGATATGAACATTTTGGCCGATACCGATATATCGGTCGATAAATCTAAATCCAAATTTTTATGTAATTTTTGAGAGCCTGATTACAAAAACAAAAGTCTCACCCTTAACATCCACGTCCCAAACACACAATTATGATGTTCTCATGAGAATGTTATGTAGCCGATATGACAGGCTTGGGTAAAAACATAAAATGTAAAATAAAACAGTGTTGCCATGCACGATATATCGGTATCGGTCCGATATGAAAATGTGTCTGATATATTAAAGCCGATAAATAATGTATTTTTCCTTCAGCTGAGACGCTTCAGATGCGCACTGTTCAACATGATGATTATGAATTGCTTGAAATATGATTGGAATCACTTCAAAAAAGGAAAATACAATTCAGTGCAACATGTGCAGCGCAAGCCTGTCATATCGGCTACATAGCATTATCATGAGAACATCATAATTGTGTGTTTGGGACGTGGATTTTAATGGTGAGACTTTTGCTTTCGTAGTCAGGCATTTAAAAATTACATACAAATTTGGATTTAGATTTATCAGATATTATTGGTTATCGGTATCGGCCAAAATGTTCATATCGGTGCATCGTTAGTCAATGCACATCTTGCCATTTCCATCCAGCGTTTTTTTTTTTAATGCAATATCCCAAAATGCACATAGAAAATAGGTGGATGGAAGCATAGCCGCTGCCACCTTGAGTCAAAGCAAACGAAAAATGCATTTTCCACCATATTCCTATAATGACTTGTCGTGTGTTTTAAGAGCTGGCATCGTTTGAGTGTCAGGGACATCCAGTCAAACCAAGATTTATTCAGACATTTTCAACATTTCTCACATTTATTTTATTCATGTATTTTATTTACTCAGTTTATTTGCTATAGTTTAGAAAATGGTGATAAACATGAGCAGAACTCAGAGTTCTCAGATCAGTGGATATTTGACTGGTTTTGTCCGTCCTTCTGTTAGACTCTCACACATGAATTATGTTGAATATCTGTCAGCTGTTAAATTTAACTACACAATTAGATAATACCAGTTTAGCTCAACCAGTGACCAAGCAATGCTTCATGTTGTTCAGTGTGTGTGTGTGTGTGTGTGTGAAAAGAGCATTAGCAATTACAGAAAACACACTTCAGCAAAACATCATCAGCTCAAAGTGGAGGAATCATTTCTGGTCCCAAATTTTTATAAATGTCACTGGTAGTCTTTGTGTGAAGAGTTATTGGGTGTAATATGTCACAGTTTACTTTATTTTGCTCTCCTCACTCACATAAATGAACTATAGTGTCCTGATCTCACTAGTGAAAAAATATCACAAAATATATTTGGTGTCTGAATAATTTTTGGTTTGACTGTAATCGAATCCCAACACCAAAAGCCACACTTAATAGGGAACACCTTTGATTTGGACCTGCTAGCGTAACATTTTAATTGTCCAAACACGTGTTTATCTGAGATGTGCTGAACAGCTGCCGCTTGTCAAGGAACGCAGTTTCTTATGGCCGAGGGAATAAAGGCTCGTGTTTAAGGATGTTCACAGATGTTTTCCGCTCGCATTCATCCTGAAGTGAGGAGTATAAGAGCACTTAAACAGCGTCTCAGGGGGATTACCTGCTAAATGATTGTTTACTGCATGGCATCAGAGATAATTATGAACTATCCCTCAGTTTGTACAAGTGTTTTTAACAGTCTCACATTCAGAACTTGGAAAATCATGATATTTGATATTCTTAACCCTCTGGTGCTCTTCGTGCGTCGGGCAAAAATGACAGAATTTGTTTGTTTGTTTTTTTTCAGTAAAATTATTTTACTATATTTTAGTTCGATAATGTTTTTTATTAAATATTTAGTATTTTTAGGGGATTGTATGGTACTACATTATATTTACCCTGTATTTAAAATCCATTTATTCACTTTTTGAGCGTAGACCTGAAAATAAATTTCCAAATTAAACTGTGGTAAATCTCGGATGCTTTAGAGCGACAGACTGAAGTTTGATTTCTTTTCCAACACGACACTTGGCAGATTATTGCTGAAGAGTGTTTTGCTGCGCAGGAATTCCTCTGTTCGGAGACGTGAGACAGACTTTGTTTCGGCAGACGGCCAGAAATAAGAGCATTGTTTTATAAGCACACTGCCTATTTTTATCTGTGCATTCCCTCTTGACTCTGATGTAGTGTGTGTTCAGGTCTCGCTGTAGTGTGTGTTCAGTTCTCTCGCTGTAGTGTGTGTTCAGGTCTCGCTGTAGTGTGTGTTCAGTTCTCTCGCTGTAGTGTGTGTTCAGGTCTCTCTGTAGTGTGTGTTCAGGTCTCTCTGTAGTGTGTGTTCAGGTCTCTCTGTAGTGTGTGTTCAGGTCTCTCTGTAGTGTGTGTTCAGGTCTCTCTGTAGTGTGTGTTCAGATCTCTCTGTAGTGTGTGTTCAGGTCTCTCTGTAGTGTGTGTTCAGATCTCTCTGTAGTGTGTGTTCAGGTCTCTCTGTAGTGTGTGTTCAGGTCTCGCTGTATTGTGTGTTCAGTTCTCTCGCTGTAGTGTGTGTTCAGGTCTCGCTGTAGTGTGTGTTCAGGTCTCGCTGTAGTGTGTGTTCAGGTCTCGCTGTTGTGTGTGTTCAGTTCTCTCGCTGTAGTGTGTGTTCAGGTCTCTCTGTAGTGTGTGTTCAGTTCTCTCTGTAGTGTGTGTTCAGGTCTCTCTGTAGTGTGTGTTCAGTTCTCTCGCTGTAGTGTGTGTTCAGTTCTCTCGCTGTAGTGTGTGTTCAGTTCTCTCGCTGTAGTGTGTGTTCAGTTCTCTCGCTGTAGTGTGTGTTCAGTTCTCGCTGTAGTGTGTGTTCAGGTCTCGCTGTAGTGTGTGTTCAGGTCTCGCTGTAGTGTGTGTTCAGTTCTCGCTGTAGTGTGTGTTCAGGTCTCGCTGTAGTGTGTGTTCAGGTCTCGCTGTAGTGTGTGTTCAGGTCTCGCTGTAGTGTGTGTTCAGTTCTCTCGCTGTAGTGTGTGTTCAGGTCTCGCTGTAGTGTGTGTTCAGTTCTCTCGCTGTAGTGTGTGTTCAGGTCTCTCTGTAGTGTGTGTTCAGGTCTCTCTGTAGTGTGTGTTCAGTTCTCTCTGTAGTGTGTGTTCAGTTCTCTCTGTAGTGTGTGTTCAGGTCTCTCTGTAGTGTGTGTTCAGGTCTCGCTGTAGTGTGTGTTCAGTTCTCTCGCTGTAGTGTGTGTTCAGTTCTCTCGCTGTAGTGTGTGTTCAGGTCTCGCTGTAGTGTGTGTTCAGGTCTCGCTGTAGTGTGTGTTCAGTTCTCGCTGTAGTGTGTGTTCAGGTCTCGCTGTAGTGTGTGTTCAGTTCTCTCGCTGTAGTGTGTGTTCAGTTCTCGCTGTAGTGTGTGTTCAGGTCTCGCTGTAGTGTGTGTTCAGGTCTCGCTGTAGTGTGTGTTCAGGTCTCGCTGTAGTGTGTGTTCAGGTCTCGCTGTAGTGTGTGTTCAGGTCTCGCTGTAGTGTGTGTTCAGGTCTCGCTGTAGTGTGTGTTCAGTTCTCTCGCTGTAGTGTGTGTTCAGGTCTCGCTGTAGTGTGTGTTCAGTTCTCTCGCTGTAGTGTGTGTTCAGGTCTCTCTGTAGTGTGTGTTCAGGTCTCTCTGTAGTGTGTGTTCAGTTCTCTCTGTAGTGTGTGTTCAGTTCTCTCTGTAGTGTGTGTTCAGGTCTCTCTGTAGTGTGTGTTCAGGTCTCGCTGTAGTGTGTGTTCAGTTCTCTCGCTGTAGTGTGTGTTCAGTTCTCTCGCTGTAGTGTGTGTTCAGGTCTCGCTGTAGTGTGTGTTCAGGTCTCGCTGTAGTGTGTGTTCAGTTCTCGCTGTAGTGTGTGTTCAGGTCTCGCTGTAGTGTGTGTTCAGTTCTCTCGCTGTAGTGTGTGTTCAGTTCTCGCTGTAGTGTGTGTTCAGGTCTCGCTGTAGTGTGTGTTCAGGTCTCGCTGTAGTGTGTGTTCAGGTCTCGCTGTAGTGTGTGTTCAGGTCTCGCTGTAGTGTGTGTTCAGGTCTCGCTGTAGTGTGTGTTCAGGTCTCGCTGTAGTGTGTGTTCAGTTCTCTCGCTGTAGTGTGTGTTCAGTTCTCTCGCTGTAGTGTGTGTTCAGGTCTCGCTGTAGTGTGTGTTCAGTTCTCTCGCTGTAGTGTGTGTTCAGGTCTCTCTGTAGTGTGTGTTCAGGTCTCGCTGTAGTGTGTGTTCAGGTCTCGCTGTAGTGTGTGTTCAGTTCTCTCGCTGTAGTGTGTGTTCAGTTCTCTCGCTGTAGTGTGTGTTCAGGTCTCGCTGTAGTGTGTGTTCAGTTCTCTCGCTGTAGTGTGTGTTCAGGTCTCGCTGTAGTGTGTGTTCAGGTCTCGCTGTAGTGTGTGTTCAGGTCTCGCTGTAGTGTGTGTTCAGTTCTCTCGCTGTAGTGTGCGTTCAGTTCTCTCGCTGTAGTGTGTGTTCAGGTCTCGCTGTAGTGTGTGTTCAGTTCTCTCGCTGTAGTGTGTGTTCAGTTCTCTCGCTGTAGTGTGTGTTCAGTTCTCTCGCTGTAGTGTGTGTTCAGTTCTCTCGCTGTAGTGTGTGTTCAGTTCTCTCGCTGTAGTGTGTGTTCAGTTCTCTCGCTGTAGTGTGTGTTCAGGTCTCACTGTAGTGTGTGTTCAGGTCTCGCTGTAGTGTGTGTTCAGTTCTCTCGCTGTAGTGTGTGTTCAGGTCTCGCTGTAGTGTGTGTTCAGTTCTCTCGCTGTAGTGTGTGTTCAGTTCTCTCGCTGTAGTGTGTGTTCAGGTCTCGCTGTAGTGTGTGTTCAGTTCTCTCGCTGTAGTGTGTGTTCAGTTCTCTCGCTGTAGTGTGTGTTCAGTTCTCTCGCTGTAGTGTGTGTTCAGTTCTCTCGCTGTAGTGTGTGTTCAGTTCTTTTGCTGTAGTGTGTGTTCAGTTCTCTCGCTGTAGTGTGTGTTCAGTTCTCGCTGTAGTGTGTGTTCAGTTCTCTCGCTGTAGTGTGTGTTCAGGTCTCTCTGTAGTGTGTGTTCAGGTCTCGCTGTAGTGTGTGTTCAGTTCTCTCGCTGTAGTGTGTGTTCAGTTCTCTCGCTGTAGTGTGTGTTCAGGTCTCGCTGTAGTGTGTGTTCAGTTCTCTCGCTGTAGTGTGTGTTCAGTTCTCTCGCTGTAGTGTGTGTTCAGTTCTCTCGCTGTAGTGTGTGTTCAGTTCTCTCGCTGTAGTGTGTGTTCAGTTCTCTCTCTGTAGTGTGTGTTCAGTTCTCTCGCTGTAGTGTGTGTTCAGTTCTCTCGCTGTAGTGTGTGTTCAGGTCTCGCTGTAGTGTGTGTTCAGTTCTCTCGCTGTAGTGTGTGTTCAGTTCTCTCGCTGTAGTGTGTGTTCAGTTCTCTCTCTGTAGTGTGTGTTCAGTTCTCTCGCTGTAGTGTGTGTTCAGGTCTCGCTGTAGTGTGTGTTCAGTTCTCTCGCTGTAGTGTGTGTTCAGTTCTCTCGCTGTAGTGTGTGTTCAGGTCTCGCTGTAGTGTGTTCAGTAGTGTGTGTTCAGTTCTCTCGCTGTAGTGTGTGTTCAGTTCTCTCGCTGTAGTGTGTGTTCAGTTCTCTCGCTGTAGTGTGTGTTCAGGTCTCGCTGTAGTGTGTGTTCAGGTCTCGCTGTAGTGTGTGTTCAGGTCTCGCTGTAGTGTGTGTTCAGGTCTCGCTGTAGTGTGTGTTCAGGTCTCGCTGTAGTGTGTGTTCAGGTCTCGCTGTAGTGTGTGTTCAGGTCTCGCTGTAGTGTGTGTTCAGTTCTCTCGCTGTAGTGTGTGTTCAGGTCTCGCTGTAGTGTGTGTTCAGTTCTCTCGCTGTAGTGTGTGTTCAGTTCTCTCGCTGTAGTGTGTGTTCAGGTCTCGCTGTAGTGTGTGTTCAGTTCTCTCGCTGTAGTGTGTGTTCAGTTCTCTCGCTGTAGTGTGTGTTCAGGTCTCGCTGTAGTGTGTGTTCAGTTCTCTCGCTGTAGTGTGTGTTCAGTTCTCTCGCTGTAGTGTGTGTTCAGTTCTCTCGCTGTAGTGTGTGTTCAGTTCTCTCGCTGTAGTGTGTGTTCAGGTCTCGCTGTAGTGTGTGTTCAGGTCTCGCTGTAGTGTGTGTTCAGTTCTCTCGCTGTAGTGTGTGTTCAGTTCTCTCGCTGTAGTGTGTGTTCAGGTCTCGCTGTAGTGTGTGTTCAGGTCTCTCTGTAGAGTGTGTTCAGTTCTCTCGCTGTAGTGTGTGTTCAGGTCTCGCTGTAGTGTGTGTTCAGTTCTCTCGCTGTAGTGTGTGTTCAGGTCTCGCTGTAGTGTGTGTTCAGTTCTCTCGCTGTAGTGTGTGTTCAGGTCTCGCTGTAGCGTGTGTTCAGGTCTCTCTGTAGTGTGTGTTCAGTTCTCTCGCTGTAGTGTGTGTTCAGGTCTCGCTGTAGTGTGTGTTCAGGTCTCGCTGTAGTGTGTGTTCAGTTCTCGCTGTAGTGTGTGTGTTCAGGTCTCGCTGTAGTGTGTGTTCAGTTCTCTCGCTGTAGTGTGTGTTCAGGTCTCTCTGTAGTGTGTGTTCAGTTCTCTCGCTGTAGTGTGTGTTCAGGTCTCTCTGTAGTGTGTGTTCAGTTCTCTCGCTGTAGTGTGTGTTCAGGTCTCGCTGTAGTGTGTGTTCAGTTCTCGCTGTAGTGTGTGTTCAGGTCTCGCTGTAGTGTGTGTTCAGGTCTCGCTGTAGTGTGTGTTCAGTTCTCTCGCTGTAGTGTGTGTTCAGTTCTCGCTGTAGTGTGTGTTCAGGTCTCGCTGTAGTGTGTGTTCAGGTCTCGCTGTAGTGTGTGTTCAGTTCTCTCGCTGTAGTGTGTGTTCAGTTCTCGCTGTAGTGTGTGTTCAGTTCTCGCTGTAGTGTGTGTTCAGTTCTCGCTGTAGTGTGTGTTCAGTTCTCGCTGTAGTGTGTGTTCAGTTCTCGCTGTAGTGTGTGTTCAGTTCTCGCTGTAGTGTGTGTTCAGTTCTCGTTGTAGTGTGTGTTCAGTTCTCGCTGTAGTGTGTGTTCAGTTCTCGCTGTAGTGTGTGTTCAGTTCTCGCTGTAGTGTGTGTTCAGTTCTCGCTGTAGTGTGTGTTCAGTTCTCGCTGTAGTGTGTGTTCAGGTCTCGCTGTAGTGTGTGTTCAGGTCTCGCTGTAGTGTGTGTTCAGTTCTCGCTGTAGTGTGTGTTCAGGTCTCGCTGTAGTGTGTGTTCAGGTCTCGCTGTAGTGTGTGTTCAGTTCTCTCGCTGTAGTGTGTGTTCAGGTCTCGCTGTAGTGTGTGTTCAGTTCTCGCTGTAGTGTGTGTTCAGGTCTCGCTGTAGTGTGTGTTCAGGTCTCGCTGTAGTGTGTGTTCAGTTCTCGCTGTAGTGTGTGTTCAGATCTCGCTGTAGTGTGTGTTCAGGTCTCGCTGTAGTGTGTGTTCAGTTCTCTCGCTGTAGTGTGTGTTCAGGTCTCTCTGTAGTGTGTGTTCAGGTCTCGCTGTAGTGTGTGTTCAGGTCTCGCTGTAGTGTGTGTTCAGGTCTCGCTGTAGTGTGTGTTCAGGTCTCGCTGTAGTGTGTGTTCAGTTCTCTCGCTGTAGTGTGTGTTCAGGTCTCTCTGTAGTGTGTGTTCAGGTCTCGCTGTAGTGTGTGTTCAGGTCTCGCTGTAGTGTGTGTTCAGGTCTCGCTGTAGTGTGTGTTCAGGTCTCGCTGTAGTGTGTGTTCAGGTCTCGCTGTAGTGTGTGTTCAGGTCTCTCTGTAGTGTGTGTTCAGGTCTCGCTGTAGTGTGTGTTCAGGTCTCTCTGTAGTGTGTGTTCAGGTCTCGCTGTAGTGTGTGTTCAGGTCTCGCTGTAGTGTGTGTTCAGGTCTCGCTGTAGTGTGTTTTCAGTTCTCTCGCTGTAGTGTGTGTTCAGGTCTCGCTGTAGTGTGTGTTCAGGTCTCGCTGTAGTGCGCTCTGTATTATTATTTAAAACAGCATTTATAATAACAATAAGTAGTCTTGTTATTATTAAAATGACAAAATTTGTTATAATATAATATTAAAATTAATCATAATTAATAATATTATTATTATTAATAAAACTAATTTTAAATAAATGCTGTATTATTATTATTATTAATAGGAGAGATCAGCTTGGACTGATGTCAGTAGATGTAAAGCATCTCAGGATCTGTCGGAACAGAAGCGGATTCAGCTTGACTTCTCTGAGTCGCGGGTTCGGGTCACTGATGTTCTCAGATTTAGCGGGTTTGTAAAGCTTTCGCTCTGATCGATGTGAGGAGAGAGAGAGAGAGAGAGAGAGAGAGAGAGAGAGAGAGAGAGAGAGAGAGAGAGAGAGAGAGAGCTTGTGTTGTGTGTGACGGCCGATACTGTGATTTATGACGAATTCACTCGAGAGGAAAACACTGCGATTTACAGGCCCTTCAACAATGAGCCAGTGTGGAGTATATGACACCAGCTTTTATCCTCTGCTCATTTACAGCGTGCTTTATGAAGCCCGCGGGGTTCCACTGAGTACACAGCGCTTTATTATCGCACAGCAGCTCATTAGTTAATAACCTTAATGAATTGATGTGTGAAATCAATCAACGAGGGTTTATGCATTTGAAACTTCCTGCCTATTGACTGACAGCGGCACTTATGTGGACTGCAGGTTATATTGATGTCAGTGACACATTTTAGTGTCATTTTTGAGTGAGTGAGTGTGTGAGTGTGTGAGTGAGTGTGTGAGTGTGTGAGTGTGTGAGTGAGTGAGTGAGTGAGTGAGTGAGTGAGTGAGTGAGTGAGTGAGTGAGTGAGTGAGTGAGTGAGTGAGTGAGTGAGTGAGTGAGTGAGTGAGTGAGTGAGTGTGTGTGTGTGTGTGTGTGTGTGTGTGTGTGTGTGTGTGTGTTTTCATGTGCGTGTTTGTGTGTGTGCGTGTTTGTGTGCATGTGAGAGAGAGGGAGTGTGTGTTCAGGCGTGCATTTGTGTGTGAGATTGTGTATGAGTGTAAATGGGACTGTGTGTGTGTGTGTGTGTGTGTGTGTGTGATACCCTGAGGCCTCTGAGCGAGTGTGTACAGAGATCTTCACCTTTCACAGATCATTAAGCTTGAAAACGAACGTGTGAGCAACACCTTCATCTTCAGTCAGAATAAGCCGAGTGTTTACTCTGCAGCCTCGGCTCATAAACACCTGCGCGCACAAAGCACACTTTATTTCACACTCTCAGGTTTCATGGGGAATTATATATATATTTCCTACTTGGAGAAAGAGCTCCAAAAATGATATCTCGATATTTTCTAGGATTTTGTTAATAATGATAATTATACGATATTTTGCTTGCTACGTTGATATTTCAAAAGAAATTATGACTTTAAATATGAAATTAAAACGAGTGAGTCAACATGAGTCATTCATTTAACCGATTCATTTAAGCAGTTGGTTTATTTTGGAGTCAAGTGACTCCGATTCACATGCTATACATCCTAAATATTATTTGAAGTAGTTTGTCCCAAAGCTTGTCTAATATTCTGCTACACACTCACATGTACTATGTACTTTTTCTTCACAAAAACAGACCATATGAATTGGGACGCAGCAACTGTCTTTATCAATGAGTCACTGAATCACTCACCCGATTCCTTCAAAACACTTTTGCATCAATTCAGTAATAAAACACAGCTGTGTGAAGATGCACAACAGGGTAATAGTTCAGCTTAGACGTAAAATGACGTAAATGTCATCTTTTGGACACATTTGAAGTCAAACCTAGTGTGATATGCAAATGAGATGCAAATAAGATTTAAAGGGAGACATTTTTCATGCAAGTAAATGACTTAAATTTGAGTGTTTTAAGCTTAACTAAATTTTATAACTTTCTTTTTTGTGCGATACGTATTGTCTAGGATAATATCGGAATTGCCCCTGTGTGAGTTTTGTTTTTTATCATATGATATAATCAAGTTAAGTCAACTGTATTTAAAAAGCGTTTTATACCAGAGATGCACGATATATCGGCCACCATATCGGTTTCAGCCGATATCGGTTAATTTTTAATGTTATCGTTATCGGCCCAATAATAAAATGTGTCTGATGTATTAAAGCCGATAAATAATGTATTTTTCCTTCAGCTGAGACGCTTCAGATGCGCACTGTTCAACATGATGATTATGAATTGCTTGAAATATGATTGGAATCACTTCAAAAAAGGAAAATACAGTTCAGTGCAACATGTGCAGCGCAAGCCTGTCATATCGGCTACATAACATTATCATGAGAACATCATAATTGTGTGTTTGGGACGTGGATTTTAATGGTGAGACTTTTGCTTTTGTAATCAGGCTCTTAAAAATTATATAAAAATTTGGATTTAGATTTATCGACCGATATATCGGTTATCGGCTTTCAAATATAAAGATTGCATCGTTGCATCCCTACTTTATACAATATGATTGTATCAAAACAGTTTCACAATGACAAACGTTTATAATTGAGACCCTGGACCACAAAATTAGTCACACGTGTGAATTTTTTGAAATTGAGATTTATACATCATCTGAAAGCTCAATAAATTTCAGGACAATATTTAACCGAGAAGCAACTATTTGGAAATCTGAGGGTAAAAAAATAATCTAAACAAAAAATATTTTTTAATACATTTACAGTTGGAAATTTACAAAATATCTTCATGGAACATGATCTTTACATAATATCCTAATGATTTTTGGCATAAAAGAAAAATCTATAATTTTGACTCATCATACAATGTATTGTTGGCTAGACCCGTGCGACTCGAGACACAATTAAGTAAACAAATTAAATTTTGCTCTAAAAAGACAATAGTGTCATTATTCAGCTGAATTTATTTCAGATTTTGTTCTCATCCGTTACTTTAAAGTTGTTCGTTACATTTTTGACACAATATTGTCGGTTTTTGCTCTATTTCTCCTGTGTATGTTCCTTTACTCTTTCAGAAGATGCGTAATAGCGCCCCCTACCGTATAACAGTGGAAACATGAATTAATAATCAGCATCTTGAAGGAATCGGGTGAGTCATTGATTCAGTGACAAATTTACAAAGAATGAATCAGCCATTTGAACAAATCAGTATAGACTCACTCATTAAGCTGTGCCACCTAGCGGCCATTTTAGTTTCATATTTATAGTCCCCCTGCTGTCAATAATTGTATCCCTTAACTCATCTTTGATCACCAAAATTACATTTTACCTTGAAAAATTTTTCTTCAAGCCTTAAAATATCTTGAATGTAACTCGACACTCATTTCGTATGCGTGGTTCTATGAATATGCAGATGAGCCCCGCCTCCACTCACTCACTCAGGACACTGGAGATCCACTGGTTGACGATCACACGTTGATCTGATTGGTTACAAGGTCGTTTGTGACGTCAGAAACACCAGCGATTTCAAACCGTGTGTTTGAGACTGTCTTTGGTTCACTGCAGTTTTAAGCAGGAAATACTCAGCAATGCTGTCGACTTATGAACTTACACACGGTGTGTCTTAAAGCGTATTAAACACACCACAGAGACACATAAACAACATTAAAAGCTGGATTTACACCACAGGGGGACTTATGAACTTACACATGGTGTGTCTTAGGGCTGAGCAATTTGATCGATTCTGCGATATAAATCGATATTTTTTTCCCCAAGAAAGTATCGATTTTAAGCCGCGAGAATCAATACAGAAGTCACATTCAAATCCCCGTGTTTAACTTCGCTCGTCAAGAGGCCGTTCACATATCGTGTGTTTTGCGCACTCAAGTTCGTTATTTCAAATGGAGGCAAGCGCGCTCATTATTGAAGCGGCGCGCTCGTTTTTCCCAGGCGCAGCGAGATGAAAACACCTGGAAACACTCAACTTTTCAGAATGCCGCAAGCGCACCGCAGTTCATGTGACAAGAACCAACCATCAGCTTCACCCTTTCCGTAACGACATTGAAAGCTCGGTCAACATGAAGGATGGGGTGCACCCAAACACTACGGGTGTTTTTCTCTTCTCCGTCAATAAATCTTGTAACTTAGCAGAGCTACAGCAAGCGTTTTTCAGTGGTGGAAATATATTAGCTACTTAAACTTCTTTGTCGTTGTGGAGCGCGCGGTGCATGGTTGCTTAGCAACGACAGACGCCACGGGAAAATCGGACCAAATTTTACTATTAATAATAAAAGATAAGCTAATGTGCATTGTAAATGTCAGTAATTTATCTTTTTTGACTCATTCTTTTTATAAAAATGATTTAAAGGCTGAAAATGTGAGGTTTATCTTTTTATAAAACCTTTTTACTCAAAACTTTATTTGCACTTTTTAAACGCTGGATTTACACCACAGGGGGACTTTAAAAGTATCAGTTTGTTGATTTGAAATATCAAAGTATCCCAAAAATGTATATTTTTTATTATATGACAATTGTGCACACTCTGATGTAAATTGTAATTGTGTACTTTGTGTTAACTGTGTATTTTCTGCATGAAACCTGCACTGTTTTAAGTATTTTCACCTTCACCAATGACAAGTGATTGGTCTGATCCGTGTTTATGAAGCTCACTGCAGTGTGTTATGTCAGCGTGAGGATAGTTAGTAGTCAGGCATGTGTAAGATCATTGCTCAGTCATGTGATCCTCCAGCTCCTGATGTTTATGTAACTCTTATATTTGGCAGTATGTGGATGTTATGGGGCGATTTGTGAAGAGTGATGCTGTTATACAGTGTGTCTGAGATGCGCTAGTGTTATGTCCAGCTGTTAATGAGCTTTATTTATGAACACAGACTTTGTGTTTCTCATTAACGGAGAAGGCTTTGCCATTCCTTGTTTGATTAAAAACATGCTTTAGACACACATCAGAGGCAGCTCTACACAACAGGCCTTTGTAGTCACGGATAAATTTGGGTTCGAATGACTTGAATCTTTGGATCTCGCTCTCGTATTGTTTCTACAAAGCAAGGCTAATTGGATTCCGAGTTGCAGATGCTCTTGCTAATGAACGGAGAAACTGATTTTGAAGGATCCGAGCGTGTAAATGTTTGTGCTGTGATATGGAAATGATCCTCTGTGCTGTTGTTGTTGGTGTGTGTGAGGCGTGTTTGACCCCGTTGGGTGGAGATCCTTTTCCTGATGGGAATTTCAGAGCATTCACATCCTGACGACATTCCCAACGGGAACGAATAGTTTGAATAGTTTGCGATGGGGAAGGGAGGAGGTGACTAGCAAGTGCAATATTTAAAGGAGCCGTATGTAGGATTGTGGCCAAAACTGGTACTGCAATCACTTCAAAAATACCATAGAGCGCTGTCTCCCCTCCCCCTCCCCCCTGACTCCAGGTTGCCAGATTAGCTGCAGGATTCAGCAGAAACGTATAGGCTGCTTCCAATGGCAAGTGACGACGAGACGTACACAGTAAGCTTTTGGTGTGTTGAGGGGTGTTCAGGTGCTGGGGCCATAATAGCTGAAGAGATAAGCGTTTTTGATTTGATATTTAATTTGATTTTATTTCGTTATTTTAAACATATAAATACAATTACAATTTAAAAAAAAGTCTGTGGAAAAATAAATGTATAATAGTAAAACAAAACCAAAAACATATAACCACAAAATAAGACTTCCTTATTTTTAAAGACGAAAAAAAAAATCGATTCAATATCACCAATGGCTATCACAGGGTTGTTTTCAGTTTCATCATAAAATATTGTTAGAGTAACTAAACTTGATTAGCAATGTTCATACAGGTCAACTTGCAGCATGTGTAACTTAGTCCACGATATACGCGAAGAACGAATGACGAATCATTTTTTTCTGAGGTAAAGTTAGGCTTCTGTCTCAATTACGCTTCAAATTGCCATAATAGGAGTGCTAATGTTGTTTTCCTCTGCGTCTCAGCATAAGGACAGAGAAACTGGCTCCTATAATACATTGCTAATGTTAGCATACGTCCATGTGAGCTTACGTTACGTTACTTTGCACAAACATGCATAACTTTGTTCGACTGTCATGAATATATGAAATGTCCATTGACATCAAGTACAAGTTAGCCAAGCATAGATGAATCTTACCTGTCCAGGAGAAAATTAGCAACGTTGGCGTCTGTGTTCAAATTCTTCTCCGTTTTCAGCCGTCTCCATCTTTCAAAAGCATCTCCAATGCAAATTCTGGTTTTATTTCTGACTTTGTCACGACGAATTTCTGAATCATAACGAGGTCTTTTTGATTTAGTAACGTTAGACATCTTTATCCGACTACAGTTAGGGTAGATTAGAGCAAAGCTGGCAACCCGGACCCCGAAACACTTCTGACTTCGTGATTGGTGGATAGGTGGAGGGTGGCGCATCAGACCAAAACACAACATGACAACATCAACATCAGTTGAGGGCTGCAAGTCCACTTTTTAAATGACAATATCCTAGCCATACTACTGTTGTCAGGGATATAAGTATTTGAAATGAACATGATTTCTTAATGTCTAGTGACATATCAGGGCCTTTTTATGATTAATTGAAAAACATTTCTTACATACAGCTCCTTTAACATATAGAATCAGGCTATTTATTAATTATATACATTGCACGTTCTGAGCTTTTATAAGCATTAGGGATGCAATTTACATAAAATCCTATAATCGATCGTTGTTTAAAGCTTTATAGCTTGTTGTTTATGTGTCTATGTGGTGTGTTTAATACGCTTTAAGACACACCGTGTGTAAGTTCATAAGTCCCCCAGTGGTGTAAATCCAGCTTTTAATGTTGTTTATGTGTGTATGTGGTGTGTTTAATACGCTTTAAGACACACCGTGTGTAAGTTCATAAGTCGACAGCATTGCTGAGTATTTCCTGCTTAAAACTGCAGTGAACCAAAGACAGTCTCAAAAACACGGTTTGAAATCGCTGGTGTTTCTGACGTCACAAACGACCTTGTAACCAATCAGATCAACGTGTGATCGTCAACCAGTGGATCTCTGAGCTGAGTGAGTGAGTGGAGGCGGGGCTCATTCGCATATTCATAGAACCACGCATACGAAATGAGGCGAGGGTGTCGAGTTACATTCAAGATATTTTAAGGCATGACAAAAAAAAATTCTAGGGAAAAAAATATAATTTTGATGAGTTTTAAGGGATAAAAATGACTACAGGTGGACTTTAACAAGTGCTTTTAAAGGGTTAGTTCACCCAAAAATGAAAATTAAGTCATTAATTACTCTCCCCCATGCTGTACCAACCCCGTAAGACCTTCGTTCATCTTCGGAACACAAATGAAGATATTTTTGATTAAATCAAAAATAAGATTAAGGCCTGAAACGAGACTTCAAGAGATTTCCACGACGCACGCGCGAGAATTGCGATCTCCTTCAACTACTTCAGTTCAGTTCTCGCGCGTGCGTCGTGGAAATCTCTTGAAGTCTCGTTTCAGGCCTTAATCTTATTTTTGATTTAATCAAAAATATCTTCATTTGTGTTCCGAAGACGAACGAAGGTCTTACGGGGTTGGTACAGCATGGGGGTGAGTAATTAATGACTTAATTTTCATTTTTGGGTGAACTAACCCTTTAAATTTGATACGTGCTCTATCTTCATAACGTGTAAAAGTAACTGCTTTACATGAAAATGTGATCTGTAAAATCATAATGCACTGTTGCACCAGGACTGTTTTCTCCAGCGTGTTGACCTCGGGTCACGACCTTTGACCTCTGGCTCAGCGTGTGTTTCTGAGATCTGAGAGATGTTTAGCTGCAGGAACATGACTCTGGAAGCTTCACATGCGACACACTGGCCAATAAACTCAATTACCTGCAATTTTTGTCTTTAAACAATTCGCATTTTTGCAATGCCTTGTGGGAAAGTTTGCATGTCTGAACGAAAGTGAATCACATACTTTATAAGGCATCTCTGTCATGATGCCATGTGTGTTCTTTCAACTTGAATTTGTCAGGAAAACTCGCCCTTAATGTGAAAAGGCCTGGAAAAAGTCCCAGTTTTACTGTCCCTAATAGTTAAACACTGATATATCAGCTAATTTTTTTTTTAATTTTGAGATTGTGAACTTATAATAACATTCACTTGGACGAGTAACTGAAGTTGAAACCTGTAAGATTTTAAATTTTTTAATAAGTTCTGCTCACCAAGGCTGCGTTTATTTGATCAAAAATACAGTAAAACGGTGAAATATTATTATAATGTAAATCATCTGTTCTCTATGTGAATATACAGTAAAGTGTAATTTATTCCTGTGAATGTTCAGCATCATTACTCCAGTCTTCAGTGTCACATGATCCTTCAGAAATCACTCTAATATGAGGATCTGAAGCTCAACAAACATTTATGATTATTATCAGTTTTGAAAACAGTTTTTGATTTTTCAGGATTCTTTGATGTATAGAAAGTTCAAAAGAACAGCATTTATTTTAAATGGAATCTTTTGTAACATTATAAATGTAACTTTTGATCAATTTAATGCATCCTCTCTCACACACACACACACACACACACACACAGACATTCACACACTCTCACACACAGACACACACACACACACACACACACAGACGAACAGACATTCAGACACTCTCTCACACACACACACACACACACACACACACATGCAGAGACGATCCCTCCCTATCCTGACAGGAAGGAAAGCCCAGCGTAAACATCTAAAGGAAACGTCTAAAACTCACACACACACACACACTTCATTTCTGCCTTTAACATGCGAACCGAGACTTAAAGCAGATGTTGATCAGACCTCACGAGAGACACGGCATATCAGACACAATCAGAGGTGAGCGTTCAGGAGAGGCATGTGAGTGTGTGAGAATGTGTGTGTGAGTGAGTGTGTTTTAGTGTGTGAGAGGGAGTGTGTGTGTGTGAGAGTGTGTGTGAGTGAGTGTGTTTTAGTGTGTGAGAGGGAGTGTGTGTGTGTGAGTGAGTGTGTTTTAGTGTGTGAGAGGGAGTGTGTGTGTGTGTGTGTGTGAGTGAGTGAGTGTGTTTGAGTAGGTGGGTGGCAGAAATGATTCTCAGCATTCTCTGACATGTTGACAAGCAGCAGGGTAAAAGTGTGTGTGTGTGTGTGTTCATGATCCGCTAGCAGCTCGACTTCTGACTGTTTCCTGACAGACATTTCAAAGTGTCTGTTATTATTATATAACCGCTTTTTAATCATTCCCAAATTTAATGTCTTGCGTAATATCTCATATTGGCAGGATGAGACTCGTGTGCAGGAGTGTGTGTGTGTGTGTGTTACAGTGTTTATTGGTGATCACTAACTACTATATATATCATCTATGCTACCATTCAAACGTTTGGGGTTATTGGCACTTTATTCCTAATGCAAGTGTCGAAAAGTGCAAGAAGCCACTGTATATGTTTATAATAGAGGACATGAGAAGTGTGTGTGTGTGTGTGTGCGTGTGTGTGTCAAGTCATTGAAGAACATGTGCATATTAACCAAAAAATGTCCTGCATTTATCTAGGTTAACTGAAGTTTACAGAAGTGATGGTGGAAATGAAACGCATTATAAGAGTGCATTGCTGGTGTGTGTGTGTGCCGGCGTGATTTAAGGGTTATCGGTGTGTGTGAAGCGCTGAGTGAGAGATTGAGGCTCAGACCTGCTTTCACAGGCATTAATGATCCGCTTCAGACTTAATGAAATGAACCCGAACCTAATGAATTAGAAACTAGTAAACCCGAGTCAGCGCTGAGCACTGGTGTGTGGTTGTGGGTCTATACTGGTTTTGCTGTGATTGCGATACACAGTTCAGGACAAACCCGTGTTTAATGTTGTCTGGGTTTTACTTTTCATGCTCTTTTGTGCTCTAAAATATAATTCAGCGGCTTTAAGCATCTCAATAGTATGGAAGCTTGTTTCAATTCTGGGGTGATGCAAACTGGGTTGGGGTTCAATAAGTTTTACTTCTCCCCACTCCATTTCAAGCATAAGTGTATAAGTTATTATTATTGTTACTACTATTATTATTATTGTATATATTTTCTGGTGTTACACTCTTTGCTTGAAATAAATAAATAAATAAATAATAAAATTCTGACTATAATGCAATTCTGACTTTATATCTCGCAATTCTGACTTTATATCTCGCAATTCTGACTTTATATCTCACAATTCTGACTTTATATCTCGCAATTCTGACTTTATAACACAATTCTGACTTTATATCTCGCAATTCTAACTTTATATCTCGCAATTCTGACTTTATATCTCGCAATTCTGACTTTATATCTCGCAATTCTGACTATATCTCGCAATTCTGACTTTATATCTCGCAATTCTGACTATATCTCGCAATTCTGACTTTATATCAAGTAATTCTGGCTATATCTTGCAATTCTGACTTTATATCTCGCAATTCTGACTTTATATCTCGCAATTCTGACTTTATAACACAATTCTGACTTTATATCTCGCAATTCTGACTTTATATCTCGCAATTCTGACTTTATATCTTGCAATTCTGACTTTATATCTCGCAATTCTGACTTTATATCTCGCAATTCTGACTTTATAACACAATTCTGACTTTATATCTCACAATTCTGACTTTATATCTCGCAATTCTGACTTTATAACACAATTCTGACTTTATATCTTGCAATTCTGACTTTATATCTCGCAATTCTGACTATATCTCGCAATTCTGACTTTATATCTCGAAATTCTGACTATATCTCGCAATTCTGACTATAGCTCGCAATTCTGACTTTATATCTCGAAATTCTGACTTTATATTAGGGATGCACCGATCCGATACTCAGTATCGATATCAGTTCCGATACTGCCATTTTTGCCGATCCAAATCCCATATTGTGCGTGTTATTGTTAAGCCCCACAAAAGGCACAAAACATTCTAAAGTACCATAAAGTTTTCGTGCACTCTGTTATAAGTGTTCTGAAGCCATTATGTGAGAGAGAAATTAATATTTATGCCATTAAATTCAAGATCACGTAAACTTTTCCCTCCACTGTGGCTGTCAGTCATTCTCTATTCAGCATCAAACAGCGCGTCGCGGTCGGTCAACGATGAAACTCTCTTCAAGATGATTCAATGTTACTATTATTATACTTGATCTGTAGATAAAGGTCTATTTGTGCCGCGATGTATTGGAGCCTTTCATATCAATGCAGTGATGCAATAAAAGATTATTAATAGCCTTTCTTGTTCTGTCCTATCTATCATATGTTGCTGCCTCATTAAACAGCTGTGCTATACATTTAAAACATTTCTCAATTCTATAGTAGCCTAGGCCCTAGGCTATATCTAAAATAATTGATCTTTTTGATTTTTGTTATCTTGTTTTTCATGAATGTATTTTACAACAATACAAAGAGCAATGTGTATTATCCACTAATCTAGTTTATAATAGCATTTTTGTCATAGATTATGATCATATATTTTTTTGATTTGTTGTTTTTCTTTATAGTGAAGTTGTCTATATTAAGTAGATTGTGTTTAACACACAAAAGAGTGATTATCAGTTCAACACACAGAGTTCTAGTAGGGAGGTTAAGCCCAAAAAATAGGCCTTTGACTTCAAGTCATGATGCAAAGGTCGCCTTTAGTATGGAAGTACCTTAGGGTCATACAAATAAATTTATCCTAAGACACAAGTGAGATCACACTTTGTATCAGAAATAAACATGTTTTTTTCAAAAATGGCAGCCAATGCGCCGAAAATACTCTAGAGCCCATATCTTTGCTTCTGTTATCGCTATGACAAATTTGGTGTCAAAGTGTACATTTGTGGGGTCAAGGAATCCAATAAAATTGGTTTCAAGTTGAAAAAAAAAAAAATGTCCCCATACCATGACAATTGGGGGTAAATATGCACATTTCACACAAAAATTGTCATCAGAGTGACTTTACTTATCTTTTCGTTTAAAAACTTTAATTTTGTATTTAAACAGTGTAGCTACTTCTGTACATTACATTTGTCCTAAGTAGCATGATATTTCGACGAGTCAGGAGTAGCCTATCAGTTCCTGCAACAACACATCCCATCTGCACCAGGAGCTGTGACAGCTGTTGAAGGTCAGAGGTGACAGGTTAACACTTTGAGGTTCGTATGACTTTCTCATTAAATAGAAACATGTTTTTAATGTTAGATAACTAATAACTAGCTAGCTAGTTGACTATGGAAAAAAAACCTTAGAGGGAAAACCTCTTTTCTCGAGAATACTGAAGCCAAAAATTATCCTTATAATTTGTATTAATTTAAAACGCACTTGCTGCAGCGAGCAGACCTAGGCGAGGCCAACATGACATCATGACTTTTGCGTAAACAGACACGCCACTTTCAAGTCAAGTGGCGTGTTATCTATACGCATTTTGAGATATCCGCGTGTATGCGTGTATGTCTACGCCATTAATGTCCAAGTGATTCCGCGTATATGTACACGCCATTACATTTCCGAGCGAAACGAAGCAAAATGTAGATCTACATCTGGGGAGCGATATTTTTTTTCCCTAGGATGGTAGGGGGAAGACTCATAAATGCTATTAACCCCAGTGACGGGTAGGTTTAGGGACAGGGTGGAGGTAGGTCATATATTTATATATACAGTAATAACGTTAAGTCAACTGCGTTCATAAACACGCTGAAAAGCGATTGTGCGTGTTGATAGCACGCCAAAAATGGAAATACGAATTGGCGTGTCATACACACGCAATTTTATGAGATCAGTCTGGCGAGGCAGCTTGCACGCCTATTGCCTGATCTGCGGCAACTGCTGCAACCTATCGAGGGACTGCTCGTGACCTAAGCACCAATGAAGGCGCCGGCGCCCTCAGTCGTCATGGCTTATGCCTATATAAGCCAGAGCTCGATAGGATGCTCCTTGGTTTTCATCGACTGTAGCGAAACCAGATGGTAGCACAAGCACGGCAGGGTTACGCAACACTCGTTCTCTCTTTTAGAGAGAACCGAGGTTACGTTAGTAACCGAGACGTTCTCTTATGAGAGTACTCTTGTGTTGCGTAAGCTAGCTCACGCTACGGGAAACCAATTTAAACCGCTGTGTGTGCTAAATCTACCACAACACTGACCCAAGGGCGACAGCCCTGAGCTCAAATGATATAGGGATATAAAAAGCCGACATTGGGAATGGGCTTAATAAGAATGATATAAGGCAAACGTGGTTACCTTAAATGCATAGAGGGTGCTTAACAGTGTATAACAGTCAGGGGAGGCAATAGCCTGCCTGAACTGAAAACTTTGCAGTCCGCGGAAGCGAGTCCGGCAGAACTGAGCGGATAAACTAAACTGGAAACAGTCTAGCTTGGAACACGGGAACTTCCAGGTTATAGAACCTTATAAATGTAGACGGAGAGGCCCAGCCTGCCGCCATACAGATATCGTGAAGGGAAATCCCACTGGACCAGGCCCATGAAGAGGCATGCCTCTAGTGGAATGAGCTCTGATGCCCAGAGGGTAACGAAGGCTCTTAGATGTATAAGCCAGTGAGATAGCGTCCACTATCCACCTGGAAAGGCTATGTTTCGAGGTAGCTAGACCTTTAGATCGGCCACCAAATGAAACAAAGAGCTGTCCTGACAATCTGAAAGCAGCCGAACGTTCCACGTAAATTCTCAGGGCCCTAACCGGGCCAAGGAGATTCACGTCAGACTCGCTGTCAGATCCGAAGAGGGCTGACAGGGAGATGACTTGCGCTCTGAAAGGAGTGGCAAGTACTTTGGGGACATAACCATGTCTTGGTTTGAGGATGACCTTGGAGTCATTAGGCCCAAACTCAAGGCACTACGCGCTAACAGAAAGTGCGTGTAAGTCACCCACCCGCTTGACTGAGGCGATAGCCACCAGAAAGGTGGTTTTCAATGAGAGATACTTAAGGTCCACAGACTGTAGAGGTTCGAAAGGGGCAGCCTTCATGGCCTCCAGGACCAAGGAAAGGTCCCATATGGGAACCGAGGGGGGACGAGGAGGGTTCATCCTTCTAGCTTCCCTGGGGAAGCGGACTACAAGGTTGTTCCTACCCAGTGACTGGCCATGCGAATGTTTGACAAACGCAGCAATAGCTTGAGCATGGATGGGGATCTACCCTTATCCAAGAGCTCCTGTTGGAAGAAGAGAACCTCCGACACCCCACAATCTTGTGGATCCAGGTTGCGAGCTGAGCACCAACCTGAGAACACTGACCACTTGGAAGCATAAAGCCGTCTAGTAGAGGGCGCTCTAGCTTGCGTAATCGTGTTTAACACTCCGTCGGGGAGACTGACGGGTACCCGTTGATGGCCCACACATGCAGAGCCCAAAGCTCGGGTCGTGGGTGCCAAATCGTATCCCCGGCCTGTGAGAGGAGATCTCTCCTCAACGGAACAGGCCACGGAGCCAAGCTCTGAAGCTGCATCGGCTCCGGAAACCAAACTTGGTTCGGCCAGAACGGAGCTACTAGATGCACAGAGGAACCGTTCTCCCTGATACGCTTGATTACCTGTGGTAACAGCGTGATCGGAGGGAAAGCATAGAGAGGGCGGCTGGGCCAGTGATGGGCCAGCGCGTCCTTGTTCTTTGTGAAGCATATTGGACACTGAGCGTTGTCTTGAGACGCAAAGCGGTCGACTTCCGCAGTGCCAAAGGTGTCCCACAACAGCTGAACTGTCTGAGGCTGGAGAGACCATTCCCCTGGGGGAACGTTGTCCCTGGACAGCCTGTCTGGACCTACATTCAGATGGCCTGGCACATGCGCCGCTCTCAGCGAGAGTAGGTTGCGCTGAACCCATACAAGGAGGCGTTCTGCCAGAGCATGAAGGTTCCGTGATCTCAGACCGCCCTGGCGATTTATGTAAGAAACCACCGACATGTTGTCCATGCGGACAAGGACATTGTGGCCCTATAGAAGGGGAAGGAAGAACCGCAAGGCGTTCTCGACCGCCTTCATCTCTAGACAGTTTATGTGCAAGCTCTTTTCTTGGCTTGACCACAGGCCAAAAGTCGGTCTGCCCTCGTAGAGGGCGCCCCAGCCCGAATTGGAGGCGTCTGTCAAAACTACTTTTAGGGTGTACTCACACTAGCCAGTTTGAACCGTGCCCGAGTGCGTTTGACCACCAAAGCGCGGTTCGTTTGACTAGTGTGAGTGCTCCGAACCGTGCCCGGGCGCGGCTTGATTAGCCGGCCCTGGCCCGCTTGGAAGAGGTGGGCCAGAGCACGGTTCAGTTGGACTCGGGCGCGGTTCGCATGCAGTGTGAGCGCTAACCGTGCTGGAGCACGGAACAGGACGCGCGACGTCATGGTTCTGCACTTCAGCTGGTACCTTGCAAACCTCCTCATACGAGCAGCACGATTACGTGACAATTTTCGCGCCACTAAGGCGACACATCTGTTTAACAACAGGCTGTGAGAGGGCTGTGGACCACCGTGGACGTTTAGTAGCTTGCCTATGTCATTTGTAATGGAAGCCCGTTTCCGCCACTGAATACAAAAAAGAAAAGAAAAGGTAATTGTGACTTTAAACGACCCAAAATTATCCACAAAGAAAACAGAGCGATGGACTCCATTGTGTTCAGACAGCTCCGCTCTTCTTGTTTATCCCCAAACCGTCGCACCATAATGACGTAAGCGTGCTCCGGCACGAATGCTGAAACCCTATGTGAGTGCAGGCCAGCGGGGGAGTGGGGAGGGGGGACAATCGTACTCGGGCCCGGTTCATGGCAACCGTGCCTAGTGTGAGTACACCCTTAGTTTCGAGATTACCCCCAGATTTACACCCGTCTGATACCAGTCGACCGCCTTCCAGGGCTCCAGAGCTGTGACACAGTTCTGAGTTACCTTGAGATGTAAACGACCGGATGCCCATGCTCGACGCGGGACCTGCGTCTTCAGCCAGTGCTGTAAAGGGCGCATGCGAAGCAGGCCTAAACGAAGAAATTATTAAGTTGTGAATGGACTGTGTTTGGCATGCGTTTTTTAATAAATTGCATACTTCACCTCCAATTGTCATGGTAAGGACAACATTATTGTTTTTTAGTCTCAGAACCTATTTTATTGGACTCCTTGACCACAAAAATGTACACGTTGATACCAAATGTATCGTTATAGCTATAACAGAAGCAAAGATATGGGCCTCTCAAGTATGGCCGGCAGCCATTTTAAAAAAATGTGCGTATGTAAGATATAAAATGTGATCTCACTTGTGTCTTAGGATAAATTTATTTCTATGGCCCTAAGGTACTTCCATACCAAAGGGGACCTTTGCATCATGACCTGAAGTCAAAAGTCACTTAACCTCCCTACTATTCTACTTGATTTAAAAAAACTGCGCTGGTATCGGATCGGGATCGGTCGATACTCAGAATTTTTGGTATCGGATCGGATCGATTCTGAAAAAGATGGTATCGGTGCATCCCTACTTTATATCTCGCAATTCTGACTATATCTCGCAATTCTGACTATATCTCGCAATTCTGACTTTATATCTCGCAATTCTGACTATATCTCGCAATTCTGACTTTATATCTCGCAATTCTGACTTTGTCTCGCAATTCTGACTTTATATCTTGCAATTCTGACTATATCTCGCAATTCTGACTATATCTCGCAATTCTGACTATATATCGCAATTCTGACTTTATATCTCGCAATTCTGACTATCTCGCAATTCTGACTATATGACTATATCTCGCAATTCTGACTATATATCGCAATTCTGACTATCTCGCAACTCGCAATTCTGACTTTATATCTCGCAATTCTGACTATATCTCGCAATACTAACTTTATTTCTCGCAATTCTGACTATATCTCGCAATTCTGACTTTATATCTCGCAATTCTGACTATCTCGCAATTCTGACTATCTCGCAACTCGCAATTCTGACTCTATATCTCGCAATTCTGACTTTATATCTCGCAATTCTGACTATATCTCGCAATACTAACTTTTTTTCTCGCAATTCTGACTATATCTCGCAATTCTGACTTTATATCTCGCAATTCTGACTTTATATCTCGCAATTCTGACTATATCTCGCAATACTAACTTTTTTTCTCGCAATTCTGACTATATCTCGCAATTCTGACTTTATATCTCGCAATTCTGACTATATCTCGCAATACTAACTTTATTTCTCGCAATTCTGACTATATCTCGCAATTCTGACTTTATATCTCGCAATTCTGACTTTATATATCGCAATTCTGACTATATATCGCAATTCTGACTTTATATCTCGCAATTCTGACTTTATCTCGCAATTCTGACTTTATATCTCACAATTATGACTTTATATCACGCAATTCTGACTTTATATCTCACAATTCTGACTTTATATCTCGCAATTCTGACTTTATATCTCACAATTCTGACTTTATATCTCACAATTCTGACTTTATATCTCGCAATTCTGACTTTATATCTCGCAATTCTGACTTTATCTCGCAATTCTGACTTTATCTCGCAATTCTGACTTTATCTCGCAATTCTGACTTTATATCTCACAATTATGACTTTATATCTCACAATTCTGACTTTATATCTCGCAATTATGACTTTATATCTCACAATTATGACTTTATATCTCACAATTATGACTTTATATCTCGCAATTATGACTTTATATCTCGCAATTCTGACTTTATATCTCGCAATTCTGACTATATATCGCAATTCTGACTTTATATCTCGCAATTCTGACTTTATATCTCGCAATTCTGACTTTATATCTCGCAATTCTGACTTTATATCTCGCAATTCTAACTTTTTATTTCGCAATTGTGACTTTATAACACAATTCTGACTTTATAACACAATTCTGACTTTATAACTCGCAATTCTGAGAAATAAAGTCAGAATTTCGAGATATAAACTTGTAATTGTGAGAGAAAAAGTCGCAATTATCTAAAATGTTTTATTCTGTGGCGGAAACACAAGGTTCAATACAATCGAGCGTGTTCTGTAAGTAAAAACATTAATTTCGGCAGAGTGTGTGTGTGGTTCTCCTGAAGGTTCAGTAATAAAGATGCTGTGTGTGTCACATGACTCCAGTGATCTGCATTAACGAGGAGACGCTGTGCACTCGATGCTTTTAACCTCGTCACAACCCCTAGAGAACTGACACTGACGTACGGTCAGATCTGACCGTGCACGAGCGTCTCGGCATTAGCAGATTACACACACACACACACACACACCAGGCTGAGTGGATCTTTAAATGACAGATGTGTCACTCACACACACACACACACACACACACACACACTCACATACATTAGATCTGACCGTGCACGAGCGTCTCGGCATTAGGAGATTACAAACACCAGGCTGAGTGAATCTTTAAATGACAGATGTGACACTCACTCACACACACACACACACACACACACTCTCTCTCTCTCTCTCTCTCTCTCTCTCTCTCTCTCTCTCTTACACACACACTCACTCTCTCTCTCTCTCTCTCTCTCACACACACACACTCTCTCTCTCTTACACACACACACACACACACTCTCTCTCTCTCTCTCTCTCTTACACACACACTCACATCTCTCTCTCTCTCTCTCTCTCTCTCTCTCTCTCACACACACACGCTCTCTCTCTTACACACACACACACACTCTCTCTCTCTCATACACACTCACACACACTCTCTCTCTCTCTCTTACACACACACACACACACACACTCTCTCTCTCTCTCTCTCACACACACTCTCTCTCTCTCTCTCTCTTACACACACACACACACACACTCTCTCTCTCTCTCTCTCTCTCTCTCTCATACACACTCTCTCTCTTACACACACACACACACACACTCTCTCTCTCTCTCTCTCACACACACACACACACACTCTCTCTCTCTCTCTTACAAGCGCACTCTCACACACACACTGTAGGTAAAAGTTTGTAGGTCGTGCATGTTCTGAGTGCTTTTGGGTTAAGAGAAGATGAAATTGTAATCAAATAATGTTTTATCTTGTGTAATAATACCAAAAAAATAGGTTTACAATTTGAAAACTTACATTTATGAATATAAAATCTACATAGGAAAAAAATTAGCTTCATTATAAAGCAGGCATTTGAATCTGCTTCAAAAAATAAAAAAATAACAGTTTGAGAAATTGTGCAAGATATTGCTTGAGATAAACCAGCTGACATCTTTCCAGAGTTGCAGAGTAAAACTGCATGAGCAAAACCAGTGAAGAAGAGTGTGTGTGTCGTTCTGACTGAGGGACTACACGAGCTTCTTCACGGGTTAGTGACATCACTAACTCTAAAATCTGCATAAACTCCGCCCCCGGGACATGATTTATAGATTATCATGACAGCAGGGGCGGAGCCAGACGATGTAAACATTCGGGGCTTAGCCCAAACCTGGGGGGGTCCAGAGACATATCCAGGGGTTAAATTGGGATTTATTATTAGTTGGGGGTATTCTCCCTAGGGGGGTACGGCGGTAAGGCCCCCCGGGATTTAAAAAAAAAAAAGAAACCATTAAATGGCACTTTCTGGAGAGTTTTGTGCAAAGAAATTGATTAATTGAGTATGTGGAAAACTGTAAGGTTAAGAGCATATACTTTGCATTGTTGTAGTATCAACAGGTATCAGGACATTTAGCATTTACATTACTGTTAATCAGTCATCACTTGATTACACATTGTGCCAAACATAATGTGCCACATGAAGAGAGACAGACACACACACACACACACACACACACACACACCCTACTCTGCGAGTCTTGGTCTCGCAAGTCTTATATTTCTGTAATTCACACAGATATAGACATGCCATTTTAAAAATCTTTCATTTATTGTCAGAAATATGTTTTCAAAAGCATCACTTTCATCAAATTTTATGTAACATAATTTCCAAATATGTGCCGTGGCTGAGCCAGTAAGCTCGCTACGACGCCGGTGAAACATACAACAGCCCGCCAGCAGTAAGCCCCTGATGACGACGACGAAGAAGAAGATTTATATTCTTCTTCGTTCGTTTCTATTGGCAGTTGGCAAACAAGCTGAGTGATGCGCGATGCAATGCATTACCGTCCGTCCGCCACCACACGCACGGTAATAGAGCTTTTGTTTAATTTTTTGTTAAATTTTTTGTTTAATTCTTAGCATGTAAGAAGCCCAGCTAATAAGGAGAGCTATGTTAACCTTATAAAACCCCGCCGCCGCGCTCGCCAGTTTTTTAACACTGCGTTAAATCAGACACGTCGGTAGAAAAACATTCTTGTCTGTTGAACCATTTTTTGTTCAACGGGTCTGGTAGTGTCACATTTCAGTTTGGCCAAGTAACATTTCTTTGAAATACCAGCTAATACTAAGGTTATTTACTTGTTATGGATTGTCTGCGGAAGTCTGCCGGAAGTTGAGTTTGGGCCAGAGTAATGCACGTGCGCAGTACCGTTTGTTTATGTTGTTACTGCTGAAAGCGTCTATATGATTTGCTGAGCTGGCGCTGCCCCGCCCCCTGCTCTCACTGAGTGGTGGGAAAGTTCGGATTATTTTACTGACTCTCTTGTTCGATCTCGTTCATCAAAATGAACGAATTTTTATTTGAGTCATTTCGTTTAAGTGGCTTTAATGGACTGACAACAATCTCCATGAACTGACACAGAGAATCGAAATAGAGGATGCAGTCAGGCGCGCAGCTGTGGGCGGGCCTGGATGGGCCTGGGCCCGCCCACATTGACAGCTGGTCCGCCCAATCAGAAAAAAAAAATACTAGGCTATAGCCTGTATATACTCTGTATAGTTAAACATGGATACTACTTTATGTGGTGTATTTTATCTATAACATAAAAAAAAAATCTCTTTTTATTTCGAGATATTAACAGAGAATGTCTAATTGATATTAAGTCGTAATTTCAATATAATATCTCGTTACTTCGACATAATAACAGGGGTTTTCCAGCATTTAATTTTTTTGGCGGTCGCCAAAGCAAATTTTTGTCCCGCCAAAGTCTTTTTTGATCGGTGAGTGATGTAGAATATAATGACTGCTGCGCTTGACATGACGCACGAGCAGAGAGAGAGAGAGAGAGAGAGCACCCCGGCCGCGCGCGCACTCTCTCTCTTGCGCATATTGATCAAAAATCAATTGACACGATAGTAAAAGGTCGAAGACCGCAGTTTCACGTGGAGCATTTGGAGATTTGTTCTCCTGAATTACCGCAGTGTGTGAATTGTGCTTAAAAAAAACACGTAGCCTCTCTAAAAAAGCGTTCCGCCCATTCAGCTGACAAAACCACATTTCAATAATCGAAAAAACATATCCAGTGATTAAATGTTTTCTGTATTGACGCAAATTTAGATGCAATATTTAGAGAGTCTGTATAGGCCCACTCTATAGGCCTAGCTATTTAATAAGCTCATTTAGTTTCATTTTTGTTAAAATATTATAAAGTTTAATTTTTTTATTTTTTTTTTACATCTATGCTGATTATGAAAATTGAACAGCATGAGTAAGATGCGCAATATATCGGAAGATATCAGACATGATTTTGACCACTAAATTAAGTTTTGTAGAAAACCTTTCTTTAAAGTGAATTTCTTATATTCACTTTTTATTATATATATATATATATATATATATATATATATATATATATATATATATATATATATATATAATTGTGCAGCTCCCCCTGTCAATGATCTAGCACCCCCTCAGCACCAAAAATTATCTGGCGTCGCCCCTGCATAAGAACAACATAGCGTTAAGAAGGTTTCGGAAAACCCAGCCATGGATTCGGGACAACTGCTTTGATTTCGGGACACCCATAGATTCAGGCCCACCTCGACTTAATCCAGGCCCACCCATCTGTCACGTTCCGCATCCGCCACTGCAGTTCAGACCTTTGCTGCGAAGTTTCGGTTCATTTATGAGAAGAGCTCCAGTTCGCGCGCCGGCTTCTCCGCTTCGTGATTATCTATCGTGTGCTGCTATATTTACTTCTTATTTATTAAATCCAGGCAATTGGTTGATGAAACATTGATTAAAATAAAGATACAATCAATACAAAACGAAATTCAATTTAAAGAATTGTTTTGTGCTTTCTGTTTGATGTCTCTGTGAAAGTTTTAAAGCATCTTTTAGTGCCGCTTTCAGAGCGCTCGCGTCCGTAACGGAGAAACGTCTGTAACATTATTTTTTCCTCATAAATGTGGAGACTGAGAGCCAACTCCTCTTCATCCGGTGGTATTAGCTACTTTGGTTTGCGCAGTGTAATTCACATACTAAAAAAAATATTTTGCCACCTAAAAGTTAAAGATTGTTTTGTGTCACGCATGTTTTCCCTCATAATAAATATAAAACGCATGTGTAGACAAATATTTTTCTAATGTATGGACTCCTTTATTAAGGGATTTTAAAGAATTTATCTGCAACTAGTTTTGTGGTGTTGTCTACGTATTTTATAGGCTAAAGTTAACTTAAAATAATACTAATAGTAATTTGAAGATGTGGATCTGGACGGGAAGATACAGGAATCCAGGTCCCTTCTCTTTCTTTAATGTGAAATGCTGTTTGAATTTCCAAGATAGAAACGCATTCTTGCCCTGCGCTGTTGTTCCGGCGCCATCTCTAGCTCCCGCTGCTCCTCTTCCCACTCCATTGTGACTGATCATGCAAACCGTGCATTTTTTTCGTTTTAATATTGGGGCTTCTGTGAAATGCATGGAGTTGTCTTAATTTATTTAGAGAGTGAATAAACTCGTGAAACAGAGAAGTATCGTCATGTACCCTAATCCATTGCTTTCAACAATGTAACTGTATTCTAAATTAAATTGTAAATCATTTTACATTCTGTAACGGAATACAGTTACTCATAATTTGTATTCTGAATAGGCAATGCAATGTAGGTAGGCTACATGTATTCCGTTACTCCCCAACACTGGGTTAGAAGAAGGTAGGCTATGGCATATTGGTCTTTGTGTGTTGCTGGTACTTGCAAATAGAGGGGCGGCACAATTGTTTTTCGCCTAGAGCCCGCCGGTCCTGCACACACACACACCCACACACACACACACACACACACACACAAGCTCTTGTAGCTCCGCCCCCTGTGCCGGGAGCAGCAGCTCATTTGCATTTAAAGGGACACACACAAAAACGGCGTGTTTTTGCTCACACTCAAAAAGTGACAATTTTAACATGCTATATAACAATATCTGTGGGGTATTTGAGCTGAAACTTCACACACACACACTGGGGACATCAGAGACTTATTTTACATCTTGTGAAAATACCACCGCTTTAAAAAAATATTGCCTCTTAAAAAGTGCTTGGACGTGATTGAGGACTTGAGGGAAAGTCCTGTGAAGTTTCTCAGCTCTAAACACATGCGGCCCGTAATGTGTTCAATTAGCCTGATGTTGAATGGCCCTCTTGTGAGTCGCTTGCTCTCTGGCCGCCGGCCGGCACTAACTCGATTAGAGAGATGAAGCGTGATGTTCTGTGGAGCGAGAGCTGGAAAACACAGACTCGCTCGTCTCGTTTCTCCTGTCCTTTTACTCTTTCGATATGAGGAACCGTCTCTAAGCGTTCGACTGAGCTGATGTTGGTTTTCCTGACAACATGAAGATTTCCTGCTGCTTTATGAAGAACAAACTTCATGTGTCCGTTTTTTTTTTTTTTGAATGATTTTTTGCAATATCTAAATGGTGTTTTTTACAGATTTAACTGGTAGTGGCAGTGCTTGCCTTAGATAACTGAAGAGGACAGGATAATATTCTACTTGTATGTATTTTAAATTATTAGTTAATTTTATTTAGTTAATATTGTACTTGTAAATGCAGCTTTATTGAATCAGAATAATATATATATATATATATATATATATATATATATGGATGTATAAATTCTTTATTTAATGTAGTAAATTTACAATTTAAGTAGGGATGCACCGATATGAAAATTATGGCCGATACCGATAATTCTTTATATTTGAAAGCCGATAACCGATATATCGGCTGATAAATCTAAATCCAAGTTTTTATATAATTTTTGAGAGCCTGATTACAAAAACAAAAGTCTCACCATTAAAATCCACATACCAAACACACAATTATGATGTTCTCATGATAATGTTTTGTAGCCGATATGACAGGCTTGCGCTGCACATGTTGCACTGAACTGTATTTTCCTTTTTGAAGTGATTTCAATCATATTTCAAGCAATTCATAATCATCATGTTGAACAGTGCGCATCTGAAGCGTCTCAGCTGAAGGAAAAATACATTATTTATCGGCTTTAATATATCAGACACATTTTATTATTGTGCCGATAACGATAACATTAAAAATGAACATAAATCTCCCGATACCGATATGGTGGCCGATATATCGTGCATCCCTAGTATTTATGTATCATTTGAAAGTCTAATAATATATTTATTATTGTTTTTTAGAAAATATATTTTCAGTATTGAATCAGACTTAAAATCATTAGTTAATTTAATTTAGTAAATTTGGTACTTTAGTATTTTAAAATCTATCTCTGGTCTTGATTGTGCATGACATAAAAAACAAAAAAAATTTAATAAATTATATTAAATAATAAAATAGTTTTTATTACTTACTTTTATTACTAATACTTTTTTTTTTGACACAATTTTAGAGAAATAAAAAGTTCTAATTCATAAATTTGGTGTGTTTGGTACCAAATGGTTTTGTCTTTTGTTGTGCCACTTCTTCATCTTCAATAATGAATATTTGTTCTAGAAATATGAATTTTTGAGCTATACAAAACTGATCCATTCTCAAATGGGGCTTTTTCCAAACATTTTCCTCGATTGTCCTATTAAAGCTTGACAGAATTCTGTTTCTACAGAGAGTTCAGTGAGTCCATGAATCAGGTTGTCTGTTATATCAGTGTGTGTGTGTGTGTGTGTGTGTGTGTGTGTGTCAGGGTCCGCACAGAAGGACTTTTCCCGGTGTTTCTTTAAACACGAGTGGACAGTGATTCAGGATTATAGACGGAGGAACTTCAGGAAACACTTACAGGAACCAGATTTACAGGAAAGACATTTATAATGTTACAAAAGATTATATTTCAATTAAATACTGTTCTTTTGAACTTTCTATTCATCAAAGAATCCTGGAAAATAAAATATATGACGGTTTCCACAAAAATATGAAGCTGTTTTCAACACTGATAATAATCATAAATGTTTGTTGAGCATCAGATCCTCATATTAGAGTGATTTCTGAAGGATCATGTGACACTGAAGACTGGAGTAATGATGCTGAACATTCACAGGAATAAATTACACTTTACTGTATATTCACATAGAGAACAGATGATTTACATTAGAATAATATTTTTTTTATTATTATTTTTGATCAAATAAAGGTGATATATAATATATATATTTATAACAAGTACGCGACGGTGATACTCTATGATTATAATTTGAGAAACTGTTTCTGTGTCTGCGATGTCAATCGCGGCCGCCGCAACAACAACATACAAAGACATCGATCATCTCAGATACTGATTATCTGCTTTATTTAATGTTGAAAGAATCTAATGTGAGTTTGAATATCATTTCTATCTTAAATTCAAACATTCAGACTGTGAACAGAGTGTATATGTCCAGGACAAAGATTGTTTCTGTCACTATAGTTTCAGTGTGTATTTCTAATAATGTTATTTATTCACTTGATTAGGTACTGGTGTATTTGCAGAGAGGCTCCGCCCACACGCTCTTCTGATTGGCTGAGATTTTTGATTGATTTAGTTGCATGTCGTCTGGTGTGGACAAACAAATCATTTGTTGCTGGAATCGTATCGCATTGTGTGTATTTTAAAATCTTACCAATCCAACTTTTTCATGGTTCTGTCTATATAGTACTATATTTTTGGGATCTCATTGGCAATTTAATTGGTATTAATATTTATTAAACCTAATCCTCAGTTTCTTTTTTTTGTCATAAAAGCAACGTAATTAAAGGTTTCAGTCGACATGCATTTAATACTCCTATATGAAATGAATAATTAGCATACTGGTTGAACAGTCTTGCTTAGTTATTTTTGGCAGTGACTTTATTATTAGGATATTCATAATTTTATAGTATGTGGGAAAAGATATAGTGCTATATTACACACACACACTGAGTGCAGTGTTCTCATGCCAGACTCTGATGGTGTGTGAAAGCGTGTTTTGTGTGTGTGTGTGTGTGTGTTTGGCTGGTTCTCTCAGGATCTGCGCTTTGCTTCACTGTTGTTCAGCTGAAAGAAAGAACCGTGTGATTTTATTTCTTTCTCTCCACTGAGATGTGAAATAGATTTGAGGAGACATCGCAGATCAAATAGAGGTTTAGCTATTTCATGATGTTGCGTGATTCCACTGCAAAAACCTCTTACACATAAAGAAATGAATGATACTTTTGTCTCAGATCTGTTTGATGATGACGATGATGATGTTCACTCACATGAGATGAAGATCTCAGTCATATCATCAGTCCAGAACAGCTGTTTTATTCTACATTCATAATTGTTTAAAAGTTTGGAGTTAGAAGGATTTTTTATTTAGAAAAATTAATACTTTTATTCAGCAAGGATGCATGAAATTGATCAAAAGAGATTTTAAAGACATTTATAATATTACAAAAGATTTCTATTGAACCCTCTGGTGCTCTTCGCGTGTCGGTCCGAATTTTTTATTTTATTTCAATGAAATTAATGTATTATATTTTAGTTTGATAATGTTTTTATTTAATATTTTGTATTTTTATGGTACTAAATTATATTTACGCTGTATTTATAATCCATTTATTCACTCTTTGAGCGTAGAGCTGATAATTATTTTGTGTAACTAGTGCAAAATAGATTTTTTAAAGGAAATTGCGGTGAAATAGTACAATTCTAATAAAAATACACACATTCGCCAAAATGTATGCAGTTGGCATAAACAAACACACAATTATCAAAAAAAAATAAACTGAAAAAGACAAATTATGTCATATATTTATGCATTTTATTTAATATTTAGCATTTTTAGGGGATTTTATGGTACTAAATTATATTTCCGCTGTATTTATAATCCATGTATTCACTCTTTGAGCGTAGAGCTGATAATTATTTTGTGTAACTAGTGCAAAATAGATTTTTTAAAGGAAATTGCGGTGAAATAGTACAATTCTAATAAAAATACACACATTCGCCAAAATGTATGCAGTTGGCATAAACAAACACACAATTATCAAAAAAAAATAAACTGAAAAAGACAAATTATGTCATATATTTATGCATTTTATTTAATATTTAGCATTTTTAGGGGATTTTATGGTACTAAATTATATTTACTCTGTATTTATAGTCCATGTATTCACTCTTTGAGCGTAGAGCTGATAATTAAATGTCCAGCTTAAACTGTGGTAAATCTGGAACGCTTTAGAGCGACAGACTGAAGTTTGATCTCTTCTCAAACACGACACTTGCAGATTATTGCTGAAGTGACACAAGTTTTAAAAAGTGAACTTAAGTTGCAGAATTTTACGTGTATCGTTATGAAAAATGCACAAAAATACTATTTTGAATTGTTCTATTTTCCCCGTTTTCCTGTAAAGCTGAGCTAACCCCAGCCGTAACTCTCCACCAGTGTGTTCCGCATGTGAGGCTGATCTCTCAGTAAACCAGCGTTCAGTGAGATGTTGTTCGGCTGCAGTTCCAAACGCTTCCACTAGAGGAAACTCGTCTCGCATTCATTTCCAATGCGTCATTTCTGACCGCGAGGAGCACAAGTGTGACTGTTGTTATCAGGACCATTTAACCTGTTCCAGTCATGGCCATGGTGTGTGTGTGCGTGTGTGTGTGTGTTCACACAGCAAGTGCCAAAACCTTTACCGAGTTTCATACCATTCCGATGTTCTTTTGTTCCACACACTAATAAGGATCATCCACAGTCTAGAATCACTGTTAGACCTAACATGTGCATTAAATCCACCTGTGCAGGTTGTTGGTGTGGTTTTACGTGGTGTGTTTTGTAATGTGTGTGTTGTGATGTGTGTGTGTGTGTGCAGCTTCATCTGGCCGCGCTGGCGTCTCTGAAGGGTGACGTGGTGGAGCTGAACCAGCGACTGCTGCAGACCGAGAGAGAGAGAGAAGTGCTGGAGAACAGACTGGCCAAAGCACAGGTCAGTACACACACACACACACACACACACACACACACACACACACACTGTCAGATCCTGGCACAGGAGATGTTTCCACACGCCATTTCCGCATTGCATCTGCTGAATCTGTGGGTTTGTAACTCATTTGCATAATGCTAGCCCATTGGCTGAGCAGCATCTCTAAGCTCCGCCCTCAAACACTGTAGTGTATCTGAGACTGGAAGAGTTTGGTTCGTGTTGTTCATGTGGAGAAGACGCTGAGAATATTAATACGGTAAAACACACGCCATCGTTACTGTTCGAATCACTGTGTATCAAGAGCTGAGATTTCAGATATGATAATGAGCGTTTGCTTTCTGACCAATCACAGCAGAGCAGCTCTCAGAGAGGCGGGGTTTAGAGAGACTGAATCTTCAAACAAACCTTTTCAGACTCTTTTTGAAAGGAGGTGTTGTGCAATATAGATTATAAGAAAATTATAATGTTTTCTGACCTTGGATGCATTTAAACCTGTTGAAGGAGACGCCAGAACAACATTAGAAACCTTTCAAAAAGCAGAATAGAGGCACTTTAATGAAAATCAAATTACTTGCTCTTAAATGTTTTTTGATGATGACACTTTGGCCACAAACTGGGGTTTATGAGTTGATAGGGTTAAACTAACAAATAATACAATCATAAAAATGAATTAAAAATTACCGTTAATCAACATCAGAGAAATATTGTTACATTTAGTTAAAGTCCTCCTGTAGTCAATCATTTTATCCCTTAAAACTCCTCTTTAATCACCAAAATGTCATATTTAAAAAAAAAAGTCCTGTAAAATAAAAAGTCTTTGTCTTAAAATATCTTGAATGTAACTCGACACCCTCGCCTCATTTAGTATGCGCGGTTCTATGAATATGCAAATGAGCCCCGCCTCCACTCACTCACTCAGCTCAGAGATCCACTGGTTGACGATCACACGTTGATCTGATTGGTTACAAGGTCGTTTGTGACGTCAGAAACACCAGCGATTTCAAACCGTGTGTTTGAGACTGTCTTTGGTTCACTGCAGTTTTAAGCAGGAAATACTCAGCAATGCTGTCGACTTATGAACTTACACACGGTGTGTCTTAAAGCGTATTAAACACACCACATACACACATAAACAACATTAAACGCTGGATTTACACCACAGGGGGACTTTAAAAGTACAATATGCTTGTATGAATCATCCACAATAAGACCAGTAACATTAATGCCGACTTTAACGTCTTATGTTTTTGATTTGAAAGAGTTGATGTCATCACTGTGATCACAGTAATTTTGATTATTAATTAATCAGGCGTCTCTGTTTAGAGCCCTAATGCTGAGACCCCAATTAACACTTCACCCACCGCTGATATGAATCATTAGTTTTGTCGCAGCTCTTGATGCGTCTTCATCTGCAGTGTTGTGTGTTTACTTCTAATGAAGACACGTATCTCATAACATAGAAATCAATCAATATTTTCAAGTTGCGCAATCAAAAGATACATTCTGTTTTGCTTTTTTAATGAGCCTGTAATGCATTTATTCTTATCAGATCACAAACCTAAATTGTGCATTACCACAATCTATTGTTTATGTAAATTACGTACAGTCGCTATTTCACACTTTTGTATGTAATTTATGCAAGCCGAAGATTAAAACGCTGTCGAAGACTTCAAGCACATGCGGGGAATAAAGGTCTTTTTAAATTGCTTTATTGCACTCCGTATCAGATATGTATTTCTGATTATATTATGATTCGTCATTTAATCTGACCTGCCACAGAACCTGAAAGTTCATCAACGTTGCTCCATTGCTTTAGCGAAGCAACCTGTCAATCGAATGTGTGTGTGTGTGTGTGTGTGTGTGTCCGTTCACACAGTCAATTTGACTTTTTAAATGAGTTTAACCTATATTTGACTAATTCTGTGTATCCAATTTAATTTGCATACATTTTGATCTTGCATTGATGTTACATTGTGTGTGTGTGAGTGTGTGTGTGTGAGAGTGTGTGAAAGTCCGTGAGAGTGTGGGTGTGATGATTGTCTATGAGTGTTTGTGTGTGTGTGTTTGTGTGTGTGTGTTTGTGTGTGTGTGTGTGTGTGTGTATGATTGTCTATGAGTGTGTGTGTGTGTGTGATTGTCTTTGAGTGTTTGTGTGTGTATGTGTGTGTGTGTGTATGATTGTCTATGAGTGTGTGTGTGTGTGTGATTGTCTTTGAGTGTTTGTGTGTGTGTGTGTGTGTGTGTGTGTGTGAGAGTGTGTATGTATGAGTGTGTGTGTGTGAGAGAGAGAGTGTATGTTTGTGTCTGTGAGTGTGTGTGAGATTGTGTATAAGTGTGTGTGAGAGAGAGAGAGTGTGTGTGTGTATAAGTGTGTGTGAGAGAGAGAGAGTGTGTGTGTGTATGAGTGAGCGTTTGACTGTGTATATGTGTATGAGTTTGTTTGTGTGAGTGTGTGTGTATGAATGATTGTGTATAAGTGTATGAGTTTCTGTGTGTGTGACAGAGAGTGTGTGTGTGTGTGCGTGTGTGTGAGTGTGTTTTATCATATTGATGCATCTTTCACTTTATTATATTTTATAAAACCCTCAGCTTGACGCGCACACACTCAGTAACACATCTGTTATGTTTATAATTGGTTGCTCGGGCGTTTATTGTGACACATAGGTGTAATTTGCGATCTGACAGCTAATTAGTCTCGTATACATGCATGTAAAGCACATCTGGACGCTTGCGGTGTGTGTCTCGGTTGATCTGTCGCCGGTGGAAAGACGATAATGAGAAGATTCCAGTCTAGTCCGTGTTAAAGATGATATAAAAGCGTGACATGTCACTGCTGTCGGACAGATATGAAACCGCACCGTCTCTCTGAGGCCTGAGGACGAGAAAACACTCCGATTGGCGGGAAATCAGCCCACAGTTTGTCAGCCAATCAGAAATGCTCTCTGCCTGTCAATCATTTTGTGAGGGCGGGGTTTTGGAAAGAGGGCGTGTGCTTGAAAGGAACTTGCTGTTTTGTTAATACTTTGAGAAATGTGTTTTGTGTACGTTTATTTGTATATATTTGGTGCTGTTGTTGGTGTGTTATATTATTCATATCGGTGTAGTTTAGATGCGTCGAGTGTGTGAAGCGCACAAATTTGGATTTGCACCGATTGAGAGAGGTACTTGATCACATGTTTGTTTGTAAATAAACACTCTCTAGTTGTGTGTGTGTGTGTTTGAGAGAGAGAGTGTGTATGTATGAGTGTGTAAGTGAGAGTGTTTGTGTGTGTGATTGTGTATGAGTGTGTGTGTGTGTTTGTGAGAGAGTGTGTGTGTGTGTATATGTGTGGGACTCAGAGTCTAAAGTGAGGATCAGGATCTCGAGAGGTTAAAGCACCGCGACTCTGCTTCTGTTTCTTCTGTCTGAGAGAAACGCCCCTGAAGGGAGACGGCCTCAGGCACATGCCTCAGTCCCGACCTCTGACCTCGAGCCCTGAGAGTACGAGGTGACCCGACCTTTGACCCCAGCCTGTTTCAGTGAGGGTCCGTTCTCTCCGGTCCGGGTTCAATGCGCTCTTGTGTCTCAGTGTTTTCCCATAAAGCAACACTTTTCATCAAGCCGTTCCTGAAACAAAGCCTGTGTTGTTGCCAGTGTGAATTACTGTTGAAACGCAGCCATAAACATCAGCCAACGAGCAGCAAATCTGTGCACATTTATCATGACATAAAAAAGAAAATGAAAAGTGAAAACATGTGCAGTCACATTGTGATCTCGGTTCTGTTCCAAAAACTAGTGATGCATATATATATATATATATTTACACTATAGTTCAAAAGTTTGGGGTCGGTAATATATTTAATGTGCTTGAAAGAGTCTCTTCTGCTCACCAAGGCTGCGTTTATTTGATCAAAAATACAGTAAAACGGTTAAATATTATTATAATGTAAATCAGCTGTTTTCTATGTGAATATACAGTAAAGTGTAATTTATTCCTGTGAATGTTCAGCATCATTACTCCAGTCTTCAGTGTCACATGATCCTTCAGAAATCACTCTAATATGCATTTATGATTATTATCAGTGTTGAAAACCGCTTCATATTTTTGTGGAAACCCTCATACATTTTATTTTTCAGGATTCTTTGATGAATAGAAAGTTCAAAAGAACAGTATTTATGTGAAATATAATCTTTTGTAACATTATAAATGTCTTTACTGTCCCTTTTGATCAATTAAATCCTTGAGGAATAAAAGTATTAATTTTGTTCTTAAAAATACTGACTGCAAAATCTTGAGCTGTAGTATGTAATATGTAAAAACATGTGAGTGTGTGTATTATTGTGTATTGTTGTGTGAGTGTGTGTGTGTATAATTGTATGTGGGTGTGTGTGTGTGTGTGATTGTGTGTGAGTGTGGTCTGTCTGTGTGTGTGTGAGTGTGTATGAGTGTGTGTACGTGTATCTGTGTGTGTATGATTGTGTGTGTGTGTGTGTGTATGAGTGTGCGTGTGTATGATTGTATGTCTGTGTGGGTATGCGTGTGCGTACGTGCGTGTGTGTGTGTGTGTGTGTGTGTGTGTGTGTGTGTGTGTGTGTGGGTATGATTGTGTGTGTGTGTGTGTGTGTGATTGTGTATGAGTGTGGGTGTGTGTGTGTGTGTGTGTGTGTGATTGTGTATGAGTGTGCGTGTGTGTGTGTGTGTGTGAGATTGTGTGCGTATGTGTGGGTATGATTGTATATGAGTGTGCGTACGTGTGTCTGTATGTATGATTGTATGTCTGTGTGTGTGTATGATTGTGTATGAGTGTGCGTGTGTGTGTGGGTATGATTGTGTGTGTGGGTATGATTGTGTGTGTGTGTGCGTGTGATTATGTGTGTGTGTGTGTGTGTGTGTGTGTGTGTGTGTGTGTGCGTGTGATTATGTGTGTGTGTGTGTGTGTGTGTGTGTGCGTGTGATTATTTGTGTGTGTGTGTGTGTGTGTGTGCGTGTGATTGTGTGTGTGTGTGTGTGATTATATGTGTGTGTGTGTGTGTGTGTGTGTGTGTGTGTGCGTGTGATTATGTGTGTGTGTGTGTGTGTGCGTGTGATTGTGTGTGTGTGTGTGATTATATGTGTGTGTGTGTGTGTTCCTGTTGTGTCTGTGATCATGAATAGACTCATTGTGCAGTAATTGTTGCTCTGGTCAGAGGTGGAGTGTGTGTTTAACGGGTTATTGTCTGTCCTCGTTTAGACTGAGTGATTGACCTTGTTTTGTTTTCACACACAGTCTTAAACTCCCACCAGGAAAACATGCCATTCCTCTAAGATCATTCCAGGAAGGCGAAACACACACACTCCGGGACGCGAATCCCATCGTGAGATCCCAGTGTTTGTGCTTTTGATCCTCCAGCAACCGGTTAAACTCAGAGTCATTACTCTGGATCCGTCCGTTGTTAAACGTGTGTTTAGTCTGGATGAGAAGTTTAATAGTCAGTTCAGTATTATTGAGTTGAGCGCTGCTTCACTGATTGGTTCTCAGACTAACGATAGACCGGAACTCATTAATTGCTGAATTACGAGCTTTGGATGCATTGAAATATTTTAGGGCTGTGATGTATTCTAATCTAAACTATCAGATTAGTGAAGAACAATGTGAGAGTTACTCATCTGTTCACTAAAATGTTATTCTTTAAGCATTATTCCTGTGAATAATTATAAATAATTACCATATTTTCTGGAAAATAAGTCTCTCATCTGGTCAAACTGCATTGTTGATAGAAAAACAACAGATAATTTACATCAGTACGAGTCACCTTTTATTGCATTCAGAAATAATGCAAATTTTAAAAATAAAAATAAGTTTACAATCATTGTAAACACAATTTATTTATTTTGTCTTGTTTCACTTGTTTTAAGCTGTATTGAGACACGTTTTTTACAGTTGTATTCTTGATTACTGTAATTATGAGTCTGAAACTAGTATAAACGGTCTTTCCCAACCTCGTATTACGAGTTGATTTTAGATTTAAAGATTGATTTTGACGTTGTTTGGTGGATTGTGTGAATTTTCTCTCATGCTGCAGGTCAACGTGTGTGTGTGTGTGTGTGTGTAGAGGTTTGTTTATGCTTG
>CM060595.1:60578114-60590614 GCA_030578255.1 Tiaroga cobitis | reverse complement strand
TTCATATTTTTCCCACAATCATAACTGGGTGATTTGATGCACTTCAAGGGATAGGTCACCCAAAAATGGAAATTAGCCCATGATTTACTCACCCTAAAGCCATCTAGGGTTATATGACCTTCTTTCAGACGAATACAATCAGAGTTATATTAAAAAATGTCCTGGCTCTTCCAAGCTTTATAATGGGAGTGAACGGCCGTTTCAGTTTTGAAGTCCATAAAAGTGCATCTGTCCATCATAAAAGTGCATCTATCCATCATAAAAGTGCATCTATCCATCATAAAAGTGCATCTATCCATCATAAAAGTGCATCTATCCATCATAAATCCATCATAAAAGTGCATCTGTCCATCATAAAAGTGCATCTATCCATCATAAAAGTGCATCTATCCATCATAAAAGTGCATCTGTCCATCATAAAAGTGCATCTGTCCATCATAAAAGTGCATCTGTCCATCATAAAAGTGCATCTATCCATCATAAAAGTGGATCTGTCCATCATAAAAGTGCATCTGTCCATCATAAAAGTGCATCTGTCCATCATAAAAGTGCATCTATCCATCATAAAAGTGGATCTGTCCATCATAAAGGTGCATCTATCCATCATAAAAGTGGATCTGTCCATCATAAAAGTGGATCTGTCCATCATAAAACTGCATCTGTCCATCATAAAAGTGCATCTGTCCATCATAAAAGTGCATCTGTCCATCATAAAAGTGCATCTGTCCATCATAAAAGTGCATCTGTCCATCATAAAAGTCCATCATAAAAGTGCATCTGTCCATCATAAAACTGCATCTGTCCATCATAAAACTGCATCTGTCCATCATAAAAGTGCATCTGTCCATCATAAAAGTGCATCTGTCCATCATAAAAGTCCATCATAAAAGTGCATCTGTCCATCATAAAACTGCATCTGTCCATCATAAAACTGCATCTGTCCATCATAAAAGTGCATCTGTCCATCATAAAACTGCATCTGTCCATCATAAAAATTCATCTGTCCATCATAAAAGTGCATCTGTCCATCATAAAAGTGCATCTGTCCATCATAAAACTGCATCTGTCCATCATAAAAATTAATCTGTCCATCATAAAAGTGCATCTGTCCATCATAAAAGTGCATCTATCATCATAAAAGTGCATCTATCCATCATAAAAGTGCATCTGTCCATCATAAAAGTGCATCTGTCCATCATAAAACTGCATCTGTCCATCATAAAAATTCATCTGTCCATCATAAAACTTCATCTGTTCATCATAAAAGTGCATCTATCCATCATAAAATTGCATCTGTCCATCATAAAAATTCATCTGTCCATCATAAAACTGCATCTGTCCATCATAAAAATTCATCTCTCCATCATAAAACTTCATCTGTCCATCATAAAAGTGTATCTGTCCATCATAAAAGTGCATCTATCCATCATAAAAGTGCATCTATCCATCATAAAAGTGCATCTGTCCATCATAAAAATTCATCTGTCCATCATAAAACTTCATCTGTCCATCATAAAAGTGCATCTGTCCATCATAAAAGTGCATCTATCCATCATAAAAGTGCATCTGTCCATCATAAAAGTGCATCTGTCCATCATAAAAGTGCATCTGTCCATCATAAAAGTGCATCTGTCCATCATAAAAGTGCATCTGTCCATCATAAAAGTGCATCTATCCATCATAAAAGTGCATCTGTCCATCATAAAAGTGTATCTGTCCATCATAAAAGTGCATCTGTCCATCATAAAAGTGCATCTGTCCATCATAAAAGTGCATCTGTCCATCATAAAAGTGCATCTATCCATCATAAAAGTGCATCTGTCCATCATAAAAGTGTATCTGTCCATCATAAAAGTGCATCTGTCCATCATAAAAGTGCATCTGTCCATCATAAAAGTGCATCTGTCCATCATAAAAGTGCATCTGTCCATCATAAAAGTGCATCTGTCCATCATAAAAGTGCATCTTTCTTATTCGTCTGAAATAAGAATGTCATATACACCTAGGATGGCTTGAGGGAGAGTAAATTATGTGCTAATTTTCATTTTTGGGTGAACTATCCCTTTAAGTTTGAGTCGAATGCCCTTACCTCGGATCATTTTGACCTGAAACTGTTATTTTTTTATTTATTCTTTTTTTAATGTGTTCATTGGAGGTGTTCAAGACCCTAGGACTTTTGTCGCACTTGAACGACAAATACACACAATTAAATTTTAAAAAGTAACAAATCAATTTGAGCCCCTTAGGAATGACTGGAATGCGAGGAATGCTTCAGTTCACATAGAAAACCCTAAAAATGCTCAAAATTCAAACTAAAAATGCTAAAACTTTACCAAAAAATTATTTAAAATAAATTTGTATATGTGTGTCTGAATGCATACCGAAGTGAACTGGCTTTAGGACCCAGCGGAACAGCTCCTCTGCTCCATATAGAGCTATAAACCCATCTAGAGGCATCAAATATCATGTGTTATTATTATTTCCCACAAGAGCTCAAAGACTAACAATGTAAGATACTTAGAGCTGAATTAAAAGGGTTATGCATGAAATTGTGAGTTATTTTGAATTGAAATGTGAGGAATGTGCTTAAATTACTATTTATTTATTTATTTATTTATTTATTGATCAAATTTAGTAATTTAAACGTAAATAATATAAAAAATAATCTATTAAAAAATTGCACACAAAAAAAAAAAGTATTTTAAAAAAAAGTCTAATTTTAGGGTCCGCATTGCTTCGGGTCATTTTGACCCGCGAGGGAAAGATGTGTTGCAGAGTGCGAGGGAAGGATCTAAAGGGGAAATTAGTGTCTGTTTTTTGTACATTTTTGGGCTCTAAACGACAATATCAACAGAACATCATGATGTGTCTGTGTCTCTCAGGGAGGAGGATGAGTTTTCCGAGCTTCGCTCCGATCTCAGTCACAGCCAGCAGGAGGTTAACGAGGACGATCAGGACCCCGACCAGGCGTCCGTCTCACTGCCTGAAAACCAGTCCACACTGGTCACTGCGGACATGGGTGAGGAACGAAACTCTGAAACGAGCCCCAAAAATCTGATTTATTATTACATTTCCGAATCCAATCTCAGAATTTAGACTGGGAAGCAAATCTTCCTGACATCTTAAAGGGTTAGTTCACCCAAAAATGAAAATTAAGTCATTAATTACTCACCCCCATGCTGTACCAACCCCGTAAGACCTTCGTTCATCTTCGGAACACAAATGAAGATATTTATGATTAAATCTGAGAGCTGGATCACTGCTACATAGGCTGCCTAAGGGACTGACACTTGACGGTCCAGAAAGTCATTAAAGAAAATTTTTAAATATTCCATGTCACAACAGTGGCTCAACTATAAGTTTATCAAGCGACGAGACTACTTTTTGTGCGGAAAAACAAACAAAAATAACGACTTTATTCGACTATTCCTTTTCTTCCTTGTGGGCCTGAGACGAGACTTCAAGAGATTTCCACGACGCATGCGCGAGAACTGTGATGAGGACGTTCTTCTTCGACTGCTTCTTGTTACCGGCTGCTCACCGCTTAGAAGTATTACCGCCACCTACCGTATAAGATGACGTGTTGGAAGCGCAAAACTTTCTGTTTACAAGCAGAGGAAGACGCGCGCTGTACATACGCTTTTCAATTCGACACTTAATGTGCTGTAGGTCTCGCTATATTATATGCAATGGTTAAAAAGTGTGCATTTCCAGGATGTCCGAATCGTGAGAAACCAACCAGAGTACGTAAAAGTGCTTCAATGTTGCAAAATGAAGGGCTTACCTTTTTTAATCTCCCATTTAATGATCTTGAGCGACTGAAGCTATATATATACGTGTAAACAAACTTAACATAACTAATATAAAGTTAAGTTATTGTTATTTTAACAAACACCACATGCCGCTTACATTTACATTGTTGTTCTGTATAACCATTGTTGTTCTGTATAACCAAGTTTGGCACAGCAGTTGATTTCAGTAATCGTCGACTGTTTTTTTCAACTGGCTTGAAGTCGTCAGGTGTAAAATGTTCACTGCACAACCTCATATGTTTGACGACTTTCAGTGGTAAATTAACATCCCGCTGAATAGCCAGCAGCCATAGCTTCAGTCGCTCAAGATCATTAAATGGGAGATTGAAAAAGGTAAGCCGTTCATTTTGCAACATTGAAGCACTTTTACGTACTCTGGTTGGTTTCTCACGATTCGGACATCCTGGAAATGCACACTTTTTAACCATTGTATATAATATAGCGAGACCTACAGCACATTAAGTGTCGAATTGAAAAGCGTATGTACAGCGCGCGTCTTCCTCTGCTTGTAAACAGAAAGTTTTGCGCTTCCAACACGTCATCTTATACGGTAGGTGGCGGTAATACTTCTAAGCGGTGAGCAGCCGGTAACAAGAAGCGGTCGAAGAAGAACGTCCTCATCTCAGTTCTCGCGCATGCGTCGTGGAAATCTCTTGAAGTCTCATTTCAGGCCCACAAGGAAGAAAAGGAATAATCGAATAAAGTCGTTATTTTTGTTTGTTTTTCCGCACAAAAAGTATTCTCGTCGCTTGATAAACTTATAGTTGAGCCACTGTTGTGACATGGAATATTTAAACATTTTCTTTAATGACTTTCTGGACCGTCAAGTTTCATTCCCTTAGGCAGCCTATGTAGCAGTGATCCAGCTCTCAGATTTAATCAAAAATATCTTAATTTGTGTTCCGAAGACGAACGAAGGTCTTACGGGGTTGGTACAGCATGGGGGTGAGTAATTAATGACTTAATTTTCATTTTTGGGTGAACTAACCCTTTAAACATGATTTATGAGGGAGTGAATCTCACGGCAGCCTGTTCAAAACATGTCCATATTACATCCCAACAGCAAAAGAGTGAAAATAAATTTAACTAGAAAGTAAAGTTCATCCGGACAAACTTTTATATTGACTTGACAAAAGCCTTGTCTTAAAGTTGAATTATCATGTTACTAGGATGTCTTGTCAGATTGCTATCATGTTTTAACACATTGTTAGTGTTGTAGCATGCTGCTAGTATGTTTTAACATGTTGTTAGCATGATTTTACATGCTGCTAACATGTTTTAGCACATTGCTAGAATGAATAAGCATGTTGTTAGCATGATTTTACATGCTGCTAACATGTTTTACCACATTGCTAGAATGAATAAGCATGTTGTTAGCACGAATTAGCATTTTGCTAGCATGAATGAACATTTTTCTAGGATGTCTCGTCAAATTGCTAGCATGTTTTAGCACATTGCTAGTGTTTTAGAACATAGCATGTGACCGGTTCCACTGACCCAGTCCGAGTGGGATTCGAATCGTGGTCTCCGGTGTGGGAGGCGGGGCTCTAACAAGGAGGCTAAAGACCACAGCCGCAAGCGTCAGTCACTAGAGCACTTCTAAAACACTAGCAATGTGCTAAAACATGTTAGAAATTTGACAATAATGATAGAGCGCCTCTTGAGATCAGGGGAGTGAGATTTACGCGCACAGCTCTTACTGGTCTACGACTGTTACATGTACCATGTTTCTAGTATGTTCAAGCACATTGCTAGCATGATTTAACATTTTGCTAGTATGTATAAACACAGCTAGTACTAAGCTAGTATACATTTACATTTACATTTACATTTATTCATTTAGCAGACGCTTTTATCCAAAGCGACTTACAAATGAGAACAATAGAAGCAGTTAAACTAACAGTAGGACAACAATACGTAAGTGCTATAACCCCTCTCAGTTTAATTTTAGTGCAGTTTTTTTTTTTTTTTTTTTTTTTTTTTTTATAGAATAGAAGAGAAGAGAAAGTGTTAATTCTACTGAATCAAGTGCTGCCGAAAAAGATATGTCTTCAGCAGTTTCTTGAAAGTGGCTACTGACTCAGAAGCTCTGGTTGAGTTAGGCAGATCATTCCACCAACAGGGAACAGCCATTGTAAAGGTCCGAGAAAGAGATTTTGTGCCTCTTTGAGATGGTACCACAAGACGACATTCGCTAGCAGAGCGCAGGTTTCTGGATGGCACATAAGTCTGAAGTAATGAGTTTAGGTAAGAGGGAGCAGTGCCAGTGGTTGTTCTGTAGGCAAACGTCAGTGCCTTGAATTTAATGCGAGCGGCAACTGGCAACCAGTGCAATTGTTTGAGGAGAGGAGTGACGTGTGCTCTCTTCGGCTCATTGAAGACTACTCTGGCTGCAGCATTCTGGATCAATTGTAGAGGTTTGACAGAGCAAGCTGGAAGACCAGCCAGGAGAGCATTGCAATAGTCCATTCTGGATAAAACAAGTGCTTGGACAAGGAGTTGTGTGGCATGCTCTGTAAGGAAGGGCCTGATCCTCCTAATGTTGTGCAAAGCAAATCTGCAGGACCGGGCAGTTCTAGCAATGTGGTCTGTGAATTTCAACTGATCATCAATTACAACCCCAAGGTTCTTAGCTGACCTTGATGGAGTTATGGATGACGAGCCTAGCTGAATGGAGAAGTTGTGATGAAGTGTTGGGTTGGCCGGGACCACAAGTAGCTCTGTCTTCGCAAGGTTTAGTTGAAGGTGGTGGTCCTTCATCCAGCCAGAGATGTCTGTCAGGCAGGCTGAGATACGAGCAGCTACCGTCGGATCGTCAGGCTGGAATGAGAGGTAGAGTTGCGTGTCATCAGCGTAGCAATGATAGGAAAAGCCATGTTTCTGAATCACAGATCCTAGTGATGTCATGTAGATGGAGAAGAGGAGTGGTCCAAGCACTGAGCCCTGAGGCACCCCGGTAGCTAGATGTTGGGTCTTAGACGCCACACCTCTCCACGACACCCTAAAGGACCTACCTGAGAGGTAAGACTCGAACCATTGGAGTGCAGTTCCCGAGATGCCCTTCATCTTTAGGATTGACAGGAGGATCTGGTGGTTAACTGTGTCAAAAGCAGCAGACAGATCCAGCAGGATGAGGACTGAGGATTTGGAAGCTGCTCTTGCCAGTCTCAGAGCTTCAATTACTGAGAGCAGGGCAGTCTCAGTTGAGTGTCCGCTTTTGAAACCAGACTGATTGTCGTCCAAGAGGTTGTTCTGTGTAAGAAAGGAGGAGATCTGGTTGAAAACAACTCGTTCAAGTGTTTTCGCGACAAATGGAAGAAGAGATACCGGTCTGTAACTTGTTAGATGTGCTGGCTTTAGATTGGGTTTCTTAAGCAGTGGGGTTACTCGAGCCTGCTTAAAAGCTGTGGGAAAGGTACCAGTGTGAAGAGAGTTGTTTATGATGTGCGTGAGTGTGGGTACAACTGAGGAAGAAATGGCTTGAAGTAGATTAGTGGGGATAGGATCAAGCGGACAGGTAGTAGGGCGATTGGAAAGGAGGAGTTTAGAGACTTCCGCCTCTGAAAGTAGAGAGAAGGAGGGTAGAATGTGTGCGTTTGTTGGTAAAATGTGTGTGTCAGTTTGTGGATGGGTAAATTGGCCGCTGATGGTGGTTGTTTTTTCTATGAAGAATGTGGCAAAATCATCAGCTGTATGACTTAACATATTGCTAACATGTGTTAACACTTTGCTAGAATGTGTTAAAACATTGGTACCTTGAATTAACATGTTGCTTGCCTGTTTTATCATATTGTTAGCCTTTACACTTTGCTAGCATAGATTAGAATATTTTTGCAAGCGTTTTTAACATGTTGCTAGCATGAATTAGCATTTTACTAGGATGTCTTACCAAATTGCTGATATGTTGCTAACATGTTTTAGCACATTGTCAGTATGTTTTAGTACATTGCTAACATGATTTAACACTGTTAGCATGTTTTAGCACATTGCTAGCATGATTTAATATTTTGCTATTATGTTTTAACAGAATAGTATGACTAGTATGACTTTGCACTTCGGTAACGTGTTTTAGCTTGAATTAGCACGTTGCTTACATTTTTTATTTTAAGTCATGAAAATATTTGTTTTTTGTTAAACTACATGCTGTTGAATGCTTGATTCTGATTGGTTGATGAAAGTTCTAAGGTGTGGAGTTATTTTCAGGGAAACTCACGGATAAAGTAGTTCCGGCAGGTTCCATATCACTTCGCCAAATGATTTTAGTTATTAAAAGGTCCTTACAACCTTCAGAACCAAAACCCACAACACTGACCAAGTGTCCCATATAGTGACTTGAATGGGGTCCAACGGGTCGAAGGTCCAGATGTGAGTTTCAGTGCAGCTTCAAAGTCTCGACACGATCCAGCCGAGGAATAAGAGTCTGATCTAGACAAACCAGCGGACATTTATAACACAATACACATTTATATACTTTTAACCACTAATGCTGGTCTTCCACGAGCTGTGATGCGACACACATTACGTGATCAGGTTGAAAGGTCAAGCGTGACGTAGGCGTAAGAACAGACTTAGTGTTTACAGAGCCGTGCAAAGACTAACACTAAACCAGCGGCCATTTTATTTAAAAAAATAAACATTTATAATAATAATAATGCCTTTCAAGGCACTCAAGGACACCATACAACATAAAAGTAAATCATTAAAATCCAAAGCTATGCGAAAAGACAGACAAACAGATCAAACATACAATCAACAAATCAATGATCTTCTAAACTGATACATTTTAATCTGAGCTTTAAAAAGGGAAATTGAATCTGACGAATGTGCAATGCCAAATTATGAAGAGCTTGATATATGAGTTAAACTTTGTAATGGATACGATAACTCACATCTGGACCTTCGACCCGTTGGACCCCATTGAAGTCACTGTAGGAGAAACATCCTGGAGTGTGTTCCTTAATGTCTTTTCAACTGAAGAAAGAAAGACGTGCACATCTTGGATGACGTGCGGGAGGAATTCTGAAGTGAACTACTCCTTTAATGACATCACATCCTAAACGCATAGATATTAATATAGAGTTGCTCCCCTCTTTTATTAGTTGTATTTCTAACTAAGCAGTTCTCATGCGTTGTTTACCTCAGTCAAAGTTATGCCATTAAAATGACGAATCTCCTGTTTGAGGATCTGTGATCATCCCATGTTTTCGTGTTTTATTGCTAATGTGCGACAGTGCAGTTGAGAATATTAATATCGCTCCGGATCAATGATCTGCTCATGTCAGGGATTGATTCATATGAGGTTTTTCCATTTCATTAGCTTGTTGTTGTTGTTGAGTGGGTTTGCACAGTGAGTTCCTGCTGGTTATAGGCTGACTTCATGGAGTTCTCGTGTATGGCTCGTTTCATTTGATTTCATTTCATTTCATTTCATTTCAAATTAAATATTTAGGAGGAATAAAAACATGTCGCGATAATAGTCCAGTTAGAGTATATAAAGCTATACAATAAAGATGTGTATCAGCTCGGATCATTTGAGGAGAAATATTAATATCTTTGCAGACTTCGGTATCTTGTCAGAGCATTCGGAGACGTTGTTGAGATTTCACGTGAGAAGAAGCAGCAAACCTTTTCATTTCGATCTCACTGCCGTCAAGTGAAAAAAATGGAGACATTGTAGTGATTTTTTCATTGTAGTGATTTGAGTTTGTGTAATCATAAGTACTGAGTAATAATAAACTATATGTACATAATACTATATACTACATTTAATACTAATAATATTCAACATTTTGTAATATTACTAATATTTAAATGGTTAATCATTAAACTACTTATACGTAAAGTAAACTACGTAATAATAATATATACTACATTTTGTGTTTTGTGTTATGAATAGGATTTGTTATTTAGTATTCATCTCAGCTTGTATTGTGTATTTGTTCTTATTTTATTACTGGCCACTTGTTTTTAATAATGTTTGATCTTGAGCGGTTAGGCTAGTAGTTTTTGATGTGGTTTCGAAGTACTTCGTGAGCTGTAAGTAATAAATGAAAAGCAAATTTACTATCCCCCCCCCGCGTATATATATATACGCGGGGGGGGATAGTAAATTTGCTTTTCATTTATTATTATATATTTATTTATTATATATATATATATATATATATATATATATATATATATATATACCGTATATATATATATATAATTTTTTTTTTTTTTTTTTTTTTTTTTTTTGCTGACCCAAAAAATGATCCGACCCATGGCTCAAAAACCTTAAATGATCTGAAACCGTGATTTTTGTGCTCCGTGTCGCCACTAATGTTCTGGATGTGTGTGTTTGGTCAGATAACTGCAGTGACCTGAACTCGGAGCTCCAGCGGGTTCTGACGGGTCTGGAGAGTGTGTTGTGTGGCCGTAAGAAGAGCACGTGTAGCCTGTCTGTGGCCGAGGTGGACCGGCACATCGAACAGCTGACCACCGCCAGCGAACACTGTGATCTCGCCATCAAGGTACAAACAAGTCTCTCTCTCGAATCCAACACTGAAGTGATTAAACTGCAGTTCCTCCACTGGCCACTAGAGGCCGGCTGCAGAAGAGAGTCGATCCCATAGAGCCGCATGTTAAAGGCAGTGGTGGGCCGTCAGGGCCTTCTCTGCTGGCCTGAACACTATCAGAATCACTGACTTGCACTTTAATATATTTTTTCCATGAATGAGTATTAAATTATTCCCAATAGTTCATTCTCTTAATTTCATAGCTTTTCTCTTGGTTGCGCTGCTTCCAGTAGTGTATGTTTATTTTAGCGCTTTTATCCAATCATATTTCAGCCATCATGCGTTCCCAGGGTCAAAGAAATCTGCCTTCGGGCCTTCAGAATCGACAGTGCGGGCGCCTGTAGCTTACAATGAAACGGTTGCTTTAACCAATCAGATAAGCAGTCAGATTTAATCAGCCAATCAGATTTTGCTTTGACTGCAGCGGGGTCATCTAGCAGGCCTACAATAACGTCGGCGTTTTCACGTCCTTTGATTGGATGCTCCGAGCGCGAACTATTACTGGTAGTCAGAAGGCTATCCGCATCTGTAGCGAACTGCAAACTAAAATATATTCCTGTAGATTTAATCGTTTTTTAACCCACAAATGAATGTTTCTTTCCCTCCTCGACCCCCAGCAGGTTCAAACCTACCGGGAAAAATCAGGCAAAAGTCCCGCTGATCTCATTGCTTTCGTTCAAAACTCTGTGTGAGAGCATGGGTCAGCTGTACACATCGTCAGGTTATGCGGCGACTGTGTCCACTGCTTCTGTCGAGCAGACACTCTATAAAGCGAATTAAAACTTATGCTAGAAATATGACGGGACTCGACTTTCATATTGTTGGAACTGAAACGCACAGATAACCTGTACAACAGAGTAATTTAAGTCTTCTTGAGGAAAGAAATAAGGATGGATTTTGTGTAAAAAATAATCAGCAGTTTTGGTAAGTATAATGCTTTTTTTCCCGTGGTGAATATGATTTTCTTCTTAATTTTTGTTTTAAATTTATGATCGATTTTTTTCAAACGTCCATTGTAACGTCTGAAAAGGGTCTATTGTAACCAATGAACGACAAGATAAGGGAGGTTCCGTTTCTGAACTTATAATCGGAACGCAAGAACCACTGAACACAAACGCACCAGCTGAACTCACGCGCTCGTTTCTCTCTACCGGCCTTTTGCACACTCACCGCATTAACCCAATAACTGCCGGCGCAAAATAAAAACAACAATTATAGAGAGTCTTTGCGCTGCTACACTATTAAAAGTTATTAATTCAGGGAGGACAGAAGGCCTAGGTGTAAAATGCACGGCCCGCCACTGGTTAAAGGGGTCCTATAACGCCCTTTTCACAAGATGTACAATAAGTCTCTGATGTCCCCAGAGTGTGTGTGTGAAGTTTTAGCTCAAATACCCCACAGATATTGTTATATAGCATGTTAAAATTGTCACTTTTTGAGGGTGAGCAAAAACACATCGTTTTTGTGTGTGTCCCTTTAAATGCAAATGAGCTCCCGGCACAGGGGGCGGAGCTTCAAGAGCTTGTGTGTGTGTGTGTGTGTGTGTGTGTATAGTACCTAAGGTAAAACCAAGTCTCTCTCGAATCCATCACTGAAGTGAGTTTACCTGCAGTTCCTCCACTGGCCACTAGAGGCCGGCTGCAGAAGAGAGTCGATCCCATAGACCCGCATGTTAAAATGCCCAACTTTACAGCAGAAAAACATGTTTACATTCTGGTGCAAAAAGTGGTTTTGGTCAATATCGCTAATTTTGCCCTTCATGACGACTGTGAGGGGGTGATTTTTTTTTTTTTTTACAACTCATCCGTTTAAATTTAATTAAGCCTTAAAGTTCTGCATAATTAAGGGCGTGGCCATTTGAATGACAGGTGGATTGCCACTGATGTCACTACTAGCCGTTTGTCTGCTAGCGTTAGCGTCACGTCACCTCAGCTAATCCGCCTCGCTGCACATTTTTTTGTTTATGCGGGAGTGAAGCGCGGCCAAGATGGCGACGGCCGGCTCCGCCCACTTTGGGCTTCAGAAACACTCTTCAGAAACATACAGTACACTCATTGTGTGTGAGATTGAGATGCTTTCTAGTTTGGCATATAAAATATGCCTGAGAAAGTGTGTGTGTGTGTGTGTGTAG
>CM060595.1:60555614-60565614 GCA_030578255.1 Tiaroga cobitis | reverse complement strand
CTAGTATTGGGTGTGTTGGAACGGAAGCTCTAGTATTGGGTGTGTTGGATCGGAAGCTCTAGTATTGGGTGTGTTGGATCGGAAGCTCTAGTATTGGGTGTGTTGAAACAGAAGCTCTAGTATTGGGTGTGTTGGATCAGAAGCTCTAGTATTGGGTGTGTTGGAACAGAAGCTCTAGTATTGGGTGTGTTGGAACAGAAGCTCTAGTATTGGGTGTGTTGGAACGGAAGCTCTAGTATTGGGTGTGTTGGAACAGAAGCTCTAGTATTGGGTGTGTTGGATCAGAAGCTCTAGTATTGGGTGTGTTGGAACAGAAGCTCTAGTATTGGGTGTGTTGGAACAGAAGCTCTAGTATTGGGTGTGTTGGATCAGAAGCTCTAGTATTGGGTGTGTTGGATCGGAAGATCTAGTATTGGGTGTGTTGGAACGGAAGCTCTAGTATTGGGTGTGTTGGAACAGAAGCTCTAGTATTGGGTGTGTTGGATCAGAAGCTCTAGTATTGGGTGTGTTGGAACAGAAGCTCTAGTATTGGGTGTGTTGGAACAGAAGCTCTAGTATTGGGTGTGTTGGAACGGAAGCTCTAGTATTGGGTGTGTTGGAACAGAAGCTCTAGTATTGGGTGTGTTGGATCAGAAGCTCTAGTATTGGGTGTGTTGGAACAGAAGCTCTAGTATTGGGTGTGTTGGAACAGAAGCTCTAGTATTGGGTGTGTTGGATCAGAAGCTCTAGTATTGGGTGTGTTGGATCGGAAGCTCTAGTATTGGGTGTGTTGGAACAGAAGCTCTAGTATTGGGTGTGTTGGATCAGAAGCTCTAGTATTGGGTGTGTTGGATCGGAAGCTCTAGTATTGGGTGTGTTGGAACAGAAGCTCTAGTATTGGGTGTGTTGGAACGGAAGCTCTAGTATTGGGTGTGTTGGATCGGAAGCTCTAGTATTGGGTGTGTTGGATCGGAAGCTCTAGTATTGGGTGTGTTGGAACAGAAGCTCTAGTATTGGGTGTGTTGGAACAGAAGCTCTAGTATTGGGTGTGTTGGAACAGAAGCTCTAGTATTGGGTGTGTTGGAACAGAAGCTCTAGTATTGGGTGTGTTGGATCAGAAGCTCTAGTATTGGGTGTGTTGGAACAGAAGCTCTAGTATTGGGTGTGTTGGAACAGAAACTCTAGTATTGGGTGTGTTGGATCAGAAGCTCTAGTATTGGGTGTGTTGGATCGGAAGCTCTAGTATTGGGTGTGTTGGAACAGAAGCTCTAGTATTGGGTGTGTTGGAACAGAAGCTCTAGTATTGGGTGTGTTGGAACAGAAGCTCTAGTATTGGGTGTGTTGGATCGGAAGCTCTAGTATTGGGTGTGTTGGATCAGAAGCTCTAGTATTGGGTGTGTTTGATCAGAAGCTCTAGTATTGGGTGTGTTGGAACAGAAGCTCTAGTATTGGGTGTGTTGGATCGGAAGCTCTAGTATTGGGTGTGTTGGATCGGAAGCTCTAGTATTGGGTGTGTTGGAACAGAAGCTCTAGTATTGGGTGTGTTGGAACAGAAGCTCTAGTATTGGGTGTGTTGGAACAGAAGCTCTAGTATTGGGTGTGTTGGATCGGAAGCTCTAGTATTGGGTGTGTTTGATCAGAAGCTCTAGTATTGGGTGTGTTTGATCAGAAGCTCTAGTATTGGGTGTGTTGGAACAGAAGCTCTAGTATTGGGTGTGTTGGATCGGAAGCTCTAGTATTGGGTGTGTTGGATCGGAAGCTCTAGTATTGGGTGTGTTGGATCAGAAGCTCTAGTATTGGGTGTGTTGGAACAGAAGCTCTAGTATTGGGTGTGTTGGAACAGAAGCTCTAGTATTGGGTGTGTTGGATCAGAAGCTCTAGTATTGGGTGTGTTGGATCAGAAGCTCTAGTATTGGGTGTGTTGGATCGGAAGCTCTAGTATTGGGTGTGTTGGATCAGAAGCTCTAGTATTGGGTGTGTTTGATCAGAAGCTCTAGTATTGGGTGTGTTTGATCAGAAGCTCTAGTATTGGGTGTGTTGGAACAGAAGCTCTAGTATTGGGTGTGTTGGAACAGAAGCTCTAGTATTGGGTGTGTTGGATCAGAAGCTCTAGTATTGGGTGTGTTGGAACAGAAGCTCTAGTATTGGGTGTGTTGGATCAGAAGCTCTAGTATTGGGTGTGTTGGATCAGAAGCTCTAGTATTGGGTGTGTTGGAACAGAAGCTCTAGTATTGGGTGTGTTGGATCGGAAGCTCTAGTATTGGGTGTGTTGGAACAGAAGCTCTAGTATTGGGTGTGTTGGATCAGAAGCTCTAGTATTGGGTGTGTTGGAACAGAAGCTCTAGTATTGGGTGTGTTGGAACAGAAGCTCTAGTATTGGGTGTGTTGGAACAGAAGCTCTAGTATTGGGTGTGTTGGATCAGAAGCTCTAGTATTGGGTGTGTTGGATCAGAAGCTCTAGTATTGGGTGTGTTGGAACAGAAGCTCTAGTATTGGGTGTGTTGGAACAGAAGCTCTAGTATTGGGTGTGTTGGATCAGAAGCTCTAGTATTGGGTGTGTTGGAACAGAAGCTCTAGTATTGGGTGTGTTGGAACAGAAGCTCTAGTATTGGGTGTGTTTGATCAGGAGCTCTAGTATTGGGTGTGTTGGAACAGAAGCTCTAGTATTGGGTGTGTTGGATCAGAAGCTCTAGTATTGGGTGTGTTGGAACAGAAGCTCTAGTATTGGGTGTGTTGGATCAGAAGCTCTAGTATTGGGTGTGTTGGAACAGAAGCTCTAGTATTGGGTGTGTTGGATCGGAAGCTCTAGTATTGGGTGTGTTGGATCGGAAGCTCTAGTATTGGGTGTGTTGGATCAGAAGCTCTAGTATTGGGTGTGTTGGAACAGAAGCTCTAGTATTGGGTGTGTTGGAACAGAAGCTCTAGTATTGGGTGTGTTGGAACAGAAGCTCTAGTATTGGGTGTGTTGGAACAGAAGCTCTAGTATTGGGTGTGTTGGATCAGAAGCTCTAGTATTGGGTGTGTTGGAACAGAAGCTCTAGTATTGGGTGTGTTGGATCAGAAGCTCTAGTATTGGGTGTGTTGGAACAGAAGCTCTAGTATTGGGTGTGTTGGATCGGAAGCTCTAGTATTGGGTGTGTTGGAACAGAAGCTCTAGTATTGGGTGTGTTGGAACAGAAGCTCTAGTATTGGGTGTGTTGGATCAGAAGCTCTAGTATTGGGTGTGTTTGATCAGAAGCTCTAGTATTGGGTGTGTTGGAACAGAAGCTCTAGTATTGGGTGTGTTGGAACAGAAGCTCTAGTATTGGGTGTGTTGGATCAGAAGCTCTAGTATTGGGTGTGTTGGATCGGAAGTTCTAGTATTGGGTGTGTTGGAACAGAAGCTCTAGTATTGGGTGTGTTGGATCAGAAGCTCTAGTATTGGGTGTGTTGGATCAGAAGCTCTAGTATTGGGTGTGTTTGATCAGAAGCTCTAGTATTGGGTGTGTTGGAACAGAAGCTCTAGTATTGGGTGTGTTGGAACAGAAGCTCTAGTATTGGGTGTGTTGGATCGGAAGCTCTAGTATTGGGTGTGTTGGAACAGAAGCTCTAGTATTGGGTGTGTTGGATCAGAAGCTCTAGTATTGGGTGTGTTGGAACAGAAGCTCTAGTATTGGGTGTGTTGGAACAGAAGCTCTAGTATTGGGTGTGTTGGATCGGAAGCTCTAGTATTGGGTGTGTTGGAACAGAAGCTCTAGTATTGGGCGTGTTGGAACAGAAGCTCTAGTATTGGGTGTGTTGGATCAGAAGCTCTAGTATTGGGTGTGTTGGAACAGAAGCTCTAGTATTGGGTGTGTTGGATCGGAAGCTCTAGTATTGGGTGTGTTGGAACAGAAGCTCTAGTATTGGGTGTGTTGGATCAGAAGCTCTAGTATTGGGTGTGTTGGAACAGAAGCTCTAGTATTGGGTGTGTTGGATCGGAAGCTCTAGTATTGGGTGTGTTGGAACAGAAGCTCTAGTATTGGGTGTGTTGGAACAGAAGCTCTAGTATTGGGTGTGTTGGAACAGAAGCTCTAGTATTGGGTGTGTTGGATCGGAAGCTCTAGTATTGGGTGTGTTGGATCGGAAGCTCTAGTATTGGGTGTGTTGGAACAGAAGCTCTAGTATTGGGTGTGTTGGATCAGAAGCTCTAGTATTGGGTGTGTTGGAACAGAAGCTCTAGTATTGGGTGTGTTGGATCGGAAGCTCTAGTATTGGGTGTGTTGGATCGGAAGCTCTAGTATTGGGTGTGTTGGAACAGAAGCTCTAGTATTGGGTGTGTTGGAACAGAAGCTCTAGTATTGGGTGTGTTGGAACAGAAGCTCTAGTATTGGGTGTGTTGGATCGGAAGCTCTAGTATTGGGTGTGTTGGATCGGAAGCTCTAGTATTGGGTGTGTTGGAACAGAAGCTCTAGTATTGGGTGTGTTGGATCGGAAGCTCTAGTATTGGGTGTGTTGGATCGGAAGCTCTAGTATTGGGTGTGTTGGAACAGAAGCTCTAGTATTGGGTGTGTTGGATCGGAAGCTCTAGTATTGGGTGTGTTGGATCGGAAGCTCTAGTATTGGGTGTGTTGGAACAGAAGCTCTAGTATTGGGTGTGTTGGAACAGAAGCTCTAGTATTGGGTGTGTTGGATCAGAAGCTCTAGTATTGGGTGTGTTGGATCGGAAGCTCTAGTATTGGGTGTGTTGGAACAGAAGCTCTAGTATTGGGTGTGTTGGATCGGAAGCTCTAGTATTGGGTGTGTTGGAACAGAAGCTCTAGTATTGGGTGTGTTGGATCGGAAGCTCTAGTATTGGGTGTGTTGGAACAGAAGCTCTAGTATTGGGTGTGTTGGATCAGAAGCTCTAGTATTGGGTGTGTTGGATCAGAAGCTCTAGTATTGGGTGTGTTGGAACAGAAGCTCTAGTATTGGGTGTGTTGGAACAGAAGCTCTAGTATTGGGTGTGTTGGATCGGAAGCTCTAGTATTGGGTGTGTTGGAACAGAAGCTCTAGTATTGGGTGTGTTGGATCGGAAGCTCTAGTATTGGGTGTGTTGGAACAGAAGCTCTAGTATTGGGTGTGTTTGATCAGAAGCTCTAGTATTGGGTGTGTTGGAACAGATGCACTAGTATTGGGTGTGTTTGATCAGATGTGTGTGTCTGGGTTTTGCAGCAGGAGGTCGAGGGTTTGATTGAGTTTCGTCCCCAGTGACGGTGATGTCATCTGAGCGCTGAGACTCACTGTCATTACATTCAAACCCTTGTAAAGACGGAGACGGCACCGAGAGCATTAAACACCAGCGATTAATCACGCTGACAGCTCTCAGAACACACACACACATGCACATACACACATACACATATTTGAGCAGATCAGCGCCATAAACATGGTCATGTGATCATGGATGCATTTCACTGCTTCTCAAACGACAGGTTTTACAAAAGCAGACAAATAACTGCAGGGAAAGTCAGTGTGAAACAGCTCAATCTCTATATAGCGGTGACTGGAAAACAGTTATTTGTCTTTAGTAAATACCTTAATATAATTTAAAACTCAGTAACTTCACACAGTCAAACTCACGTGAACTGTTTAACCCAGGTGTGTGGGTTAATTCTGGTTTATTTGGTTGGTTTATAATCCGAGGCAGAGGAAACAAACGCATTCCAGCGGAGCTTCACGTCTGGGCCTGTTTGTTGCTTTTGTCTCCCGTTAAATATTTTCCACAGTGTTTCAGGAGCTGATGAAGGATCTGCGGTGGCCTCCACATTCCTGCAGGTGTGTGTTTTCATGACTGTGTGTGTGTGTGTGTGTTACAGCGAGCAGTGTATCGAGGCGTATGAGCTGCTGCTGGCGCTGGCTGAGAGTGAACAGGGTCTGGTTTTGGGTCAGTTCCGAGCCGCTGGAGTCAGTGCTGTGGGTAAGAGAACACACACACACACACACACACTCACACTCACACTCACACTCACACTCACACTCACACTCACACTCACACACACACACTCACACTTACACACACACTTACTAATCAAAGGGAGACTGGAGCAAATAGTGGAAATTTCCATAGAAGTCACAAAATTATTGAAAATAAATTGAACTGGAAACTTACTTTATTCGTGCATAATTTTGTGGCTTCTATAAGTTTTCGCTGAGCTTTGTTGAATTTTTGTGACAAGTGACAATTTTTTTTAAAACACAAGATTGTAAGTGGACACATAAAAATAGACCCTTTACGTAAACACACACACACACACACACAGACACTCATATACACACTCTCACATACACTCACACACATACACACTCTCACACACTCACACTCACACGCACACACACACACACACACACACACACACACACACTCACTCACTCACTCACTATCTCTTTTTCTCACACACACACACAGTTTTGGATGTTGTGCTTTTATCTGTATGACCATAAATTATGTTTTTGAAGTTCGATTTTGCTGCTATGTGAAAAAAATCCACCAAAACACGCTGGTGCAGTCGTCTACCTCAAAGGGTTAATACATGGAATCAATACAACAATTCCTATTATTTCAAGCAAACAAAGTGATTTACAATTAACGATCTGCATTGCATAAAGCACTGTAGAAGTAAATCTAACTTGACGTCGTCCTCAGCGTCATTTAAAATCCTCGTTCTCGGATGCTTCATTAACTGATTATGAGTTATAAGTACATGATTTTGTTCATAGTTTTCGTGTGTGTGTGTGATGCAGGAGAGCTGGCGGGTGAAGAGAGCATCACTCAGATCCTGAAGAGAACTCATGACTGCAGAAAGACTGCGGAGAACGCGGCGAAAGACCTGCTGACACGCCTGGACGGGTGTGTGTTCGCGGTGAGCGGATCATGTGTTCAACCCTGGGAGAGTCTCTCGTCCAACAGCCACACCAGGTGAGTGTGTGTGTGTGTGTGTGTGTGTGTGTGCATGTGCGTTTTCGTGGTGAGCGGATCAGGTGCTCAACCCCGGGAGAGTCTCTCCTCCAACAGCCACACACTGGATCCGGCTGATTACATCATGCGTTGTGGTCGTGTTTAGGCACTGGATACGGCCCGGATCCGGCCGGATCCGACACACACACACACACACTCTCTCTCTCATACTCGCACACACACACACACACACGCACTCTCTCTCTCTCTCACACACACACTGTAACACACACTCTCACACGCACACACACACACAGTTTCTCATACTAAAACACACAGTCTCACACACACACACTGTAACACACACTCACACACAGACACACTCTCTCTCACACACACACACACACACTGTCACACACACTTCAGCTCTGTCAGTCATTATAAACTTTGACATGCACGTCTCATTTGCTCCTCATGGATATCAACCAGAACACAACAGATATTCAGAATCATCGAAACAAGACAATATTACTGCGATAAAGCAATGAAACCTGAAATCAGTGAAATCATAAACCTCAACCCTCAGTTTCAGCTGGTTTAACTGGACTGGTGTTTAGCAGAAAACACAGCAGAACCAGATCAGAGGCGCTCTGGATGAACAAGTGAATGCAGGATAAAGGGGAAAAATCAATGTGTGGTTATTATTGAAGAAGCTGCAGTGAGTCTGAAATCCCATCCGTTCCCTGCAGGACAACAGAAGGAGATGATGGAGGAAAAACATCGGATCACTCTCACACACACACACACACAGCCTCCGGTGTGACAGTGTGTAAGTGAGGGAGTTTGTAAAAGTATGCAATATCTGAAATCCTTGTCCTTGTGGGGACATTGAGGAAATGAGGAAAACCGCTTATAAATCAAATTTGATGTTTTTTGAACATGTAAAAATGGTGTGTGTGTGTGTGTGTGTGTGTGTGTGTGTGTGCAGCACCACGAGCTCGACGGCCAGCAGCTGTGACACTGATTTCTCTAAGGAAGACGAGCAGCGTCTGAAGGATTACGTGCAGCATCTGAAGAACGATCGCGCCGCTGTGAAACTCACCATGCTGGATCTGGAGAGTGTGTACATCGACCCGCTCGTCGAGCTCAAGCCCAGAGGAGACTCACACAGACTGGACCTGGAGAACGCCGTGCTCATGCAGGAGCTCATGGCCATGAAGGTACACACACACACACACACACACACACACACACCACTCACACAGACACACACACACACCACTCACACAGACTGGACCTGGAGAACGCCGTGCTCATGCAGGAGCTCATGGCCATGAAGGTACACACACACACACACACACACACACACACACCACTCACACAGACACACACACACACCACTCACACAGACTGGACCTGGAGAACGCCGTGCTCATGCAGGAGCTCATGGCCATGAAGGTACACACACACACACACACACACACACACACACCACTCACACAGACACACACACACACCACTCACACAGACTGGACCTGGAGAACGCCGTGCTCATGCAGGAGCTCATGGCCATGAAGGTACACACACACACACACACACACACACACCACTCACACAGACACACACACACACCACTCACACAGACTGGACCTGGAGAACGCCGTGCTCATGCAGGAGCTCATGGCCATGAAGGTACACACACACACACACACACACACACACACAGACACACACACACACCACTCACACAGACTGGACCTGGAGAACGCCGTGCTCATGCAGGAGCTCATGGCCATGAAGGTACACACACACAGACACACACACACACACACACACACCACTCACACAGACTGGACCTGGAGATGTTATTTATAATGTTTTATTTTTTATTATGTTAAAATCATTTATTTTACTTGAAAATACAACTTATTTTTTTCATAAATGTATAATTTTTATAGTTTTATTTTGATTATTTTAATCAAACATGTATACAAAATGTTTTTAAAAAGGTGTTTTATTTAGTTTTTTTATATTTGCTCTTAAAATTATTTATAAATATAATAAATTATCATCAACACATTCATGTTCACTGTTCTTTAATGTTTTTTTTTACATTATTAGTATTTCATTTTTAGTAAAAAAACATTTACTTATTTTAATGTTATTACAAATATTTTCATGTTTTCAAAACGTTTCATATTTTAGTATTTTAATTTAAAAAAATTATTTACATTTATTTCAAATCAAATATATTTTTTGAAATGTAAGTGTTTCATTTGTTTTAACGGATTTTTTTTTTAAATAATTAATATTTTTCATATTTTCATAAAAGTAATGTATTTGTTTTTTATTTGCTATTTTAAAATAATTTAATTTACTTTTGCTATACAAAATATATAATGTTTAAATTTGTTTACTAAGTGTTTTATTTTTTATGTATTTTTTATATTTGTTCTTAAAATAATTTATTTATGTTTTAATTGATTTGTTTAATTTTTAGAAAGCATATTATTTTATGCTATTAAAATATTTCATATTTTCATAACATTACTTATATTTAAGTGGTTTTTTTTTATTTAAATTATTATTTTTTTAACTTAAAATATTTTACAATGTTTGTATTTTTCATGTTTTCATAATATTTCATATCTTTAGTCAATTTTTGATTTTTTTGTACTTATTTTTTTAATTTTATTAAAAATATACTTCATATTTTCATACATTTCATACTTTTAGTAAGTGTTTTATTTTGATTATTTAAAAATAATTTTTTACTTTTGTTGGAAAATAATATTCATATTTTCATATTACATATTTAGTACTGTTTTATTTTGATTGTTTTTATTTTAAATTCTATAAAAGCTTATGAAAGCTCTGTGTGTGCAGAAGGAGATGGCGGAGCTGAAGGCTCACGTGACGTGTGTGTGTGTGTGTGTGTGTGCGTGCAGGAGGAGATGGCGGAGCTGAAGGCTCACGTGACGTGTGTGTGTGTGTGTGTGTGTGTGCGTGCAGGAGGAGATGGCGGAGCTGAAGGCTCACGTGACGTGTGTGTGTGTGTGTGTGTGTGTGCAGGAGGAGATGGCGGAGCTGAAGGCTCACGTGACGTGTGTGTATGTGTGTGTGTGC
>CM060595.1:60453114-60548114 GCA_030578255.1 Tiaroga cobitis | reverse complement strand
TCGCGCAAACATGAGAGCATTGACGTTGCTCGTGGGGAATATTCCCTTCGAAAACAAACTCAGCCACTGCGTCTTCAGCGGTTCGGATTTAGGAACATTAAAATGACTGTGTTCGTTATTACACCCAAGAACAGAACACCACAATCGCTTAGAGCCATTCTGCTCATAGACAGAGCTCCAGCATATCAACAATGACCGCGCCGGTCCGTGCGGAGTATGATTGACAGCTCGCTCACGAGGGCGGGTCTGTGTTGAAACGCTGCTGTCAATCAACAATCGTGGGAGGGGCTTCCGATCTAATGACGTCACACGCTCGAACGGCTTGATTTGAGGCAGGGAAAATCATAAGGAGATTAAAACAAAAACACTGGATGGATTTTGATCATTATATGATGCTTGTGTACAGACACTGCCAACACACATTTCAGTACAATCAACTTGTAAAAGTGCATGTACCATTATATGACCCCTTTAACATTTTAAATTAGCTTTGATTTTAAGTTTAAGTTGTAGCAACTTTTTCCATGTGCGTTTGTCATTTTTATTCATTTTTTTTAAATATTTGTATTTAGTTTCAATTTATTTCTATTTTAGTTTTAGTCATTTTAGTACTTCAGTGTAATTTTTTTACGTTCAATCTTTGTTTTGTTTTCTTAGGTGCTTTTGTCATTTTTAATTTTTTTTATATTTCTATTTAGATTTGATTTATCGTTTCAGTTTGAATAATTTTAGGACTTCAACTACCAAGGCAGAGTTTCTCATTTTCATTTGAGTTTTCTTTTTGTCTAATATTTATATTCTATTCTATGTGCTTTTTTGTTTTTTTTTATTCTTTTTAATTGTTCTATTTGGCCTTAATTTATTGTGATATTATTTTTAGTTTTAGTGATTCTAGTACTTCATTTCAAATTTTCATATTTTATTTTTGTCATTTTCATCATTTTTCTTTTTTAATGGTTCTATTTAGCTTTTTAAATGTTTGTTTTTCATCTATTTTTTATATTTTATTTTGTGCTTTTTGTCATTTTTATTCATCTGTTTTTATTTTAGTTTTAGTGATTTTAGTACTTCCACTTCATTTCTAATTTTCATCAACTTTTTTAGTTTAAGATTTTTGTGTAATATTTTTTTTTCTTTGCTTTCGTCATTTTTTTATTAGTTTTAAAATATTTCTATTTATCTAAAATTTTATTTCAGTTTTAGTCATTTTAGTACTTCAGTTAGTTGACAGCAGTTTTTCTAATTTTCTTTACATTTAAATTTTTTATCTCTGATTTTATTTTAGTTTTTTTAATTTTAGTACTTCAACTTCAATTCATCAACTTTTTTTAAGATTCTTTTCTAATATTTTTTTTTTTTTGTTCTGTGCTTTTGTCATTTTTATTAGTTTTAAAATATTTCTATTTATCTCAAATTTTATTTAAATTTTAGTCATTTTAGTACTTAAGCTTTTTTTCAGTTAGTTGACAGCAATTTTTTCGAATTTTCGTTTTCATTTATTTATGTTTTACTTTTTTTTACTTTTATGGACTTTTGTCATTTTTATTAATTTTTTAATAGTTCTAATTAGCTTTTATTTATTGTAATTTTCGTACTTCAGTTTGTTGCCAAAGCAATGTTTCTCATTTTTAAAAATGTTTGTTTGTTTTTCAGAATTTTTTACGTTTTTATTTTTCTGTTTTTATTTTAGTTTTAGTGATTTTAGTACTTCAACTTCATTTCTAATTTTCATCAACTTTTTTACGTTTAAAATTTTGTAATATTTTTTTTAGTTTTTTTTCTGTGCTTTTGTAATTTTTATTAGTTTTTAAATATTTCTATTTATCTCTAATTTTATTTTAATACTTTAGTTGACAGCAATGTTTTAAATTTTCTTTTACATTTATGTTTTACTTTTTTTATTTTATACTTTTTATTTATCTCTGATTTTATTTATTTATTTTTTATTTTAGTACTTTAACTTAATTTCTCATTTTCATCAACTTTAAGATTTTGTCTAATATTAATTTTTTGTTCTTTGCTTTTGTCATTTTTATTAGTTTTAAAATATTTCTATTTATCTCTAATTTTATTTAAGTTTTAGTAATTTTTTACGCTTTTTTTCAGTTAGTTGACAGCAATTTTTCTAATAGTTCTAATTAGCTTTTATTTATTGTAATTTTCGTACTTCAGTTTGTTGCCAAAGCAATGTTTCTCATTTTTTAAAATGTTTGTTTGTTTTTCATCATTTTTATTAGTTTTTCATGTTTTTATTTTTCTGTTTTTATTTTAGTGATTTTAGTACTTCAACATCATTTCTAATTTTCATCAACTTTTTTATGTTTAAGATTTTGTGTAATTTTTTTTTTTTAGTTTTTGTAATTTTTGTACTTTGTTTCTCATTTTTATGTTTAAGTTTTCCATCCATTGTATTCGTGTTTCAGATGGAGATCATGAACCGGTTCTCGACTGCTATTCCTGCCGTTCCCGGATGTGAAATGTTTTGAATTGAAATATTCACCATGTTCAATTTCAGCCCATAAACATACAAGCGGGTTAATGCAGTTCATATTTGTTCAAGTAGTGCAATTCAACAAGCTTTGTGTTTCATAAACATGTGGCCTTTATTTACTTCCACAAGTTTCTCAGTGTGTGTGTGTGTGTGTGTGTGTGTGTGTGTGTGCAGTAATCTGGTGGCGGCGTATGAGAAGGCCAAGAAGAAGCACCAGAACAAGCTGAAGAAGCTGGAGTCTCAGATGATGTCGATGGTGGAGCGCCACGAGACGCAGGTGCGAATGTTGAAACAGCGGATCGCTCTTCTGGAGGAGGAGACGTCTCGACCACACACCAACGAGACCTCGCTCTGATACACACACACACACACACGCTGCGGGACGTGTCCTGCTATATTACAGGATTTCACTGCGGATTCTTTACCAACAAATCAAAACACGAGAGGAACACGAAAGAAGACGTTTATCAGGATGTTCACGCTGCTCTTTTACATGCAGAAACAGTTTATAGTGACTGTCAGGACACAAACAAGTTATTAAATATTCCATAACTCATACGAGACATGAAGCGACGGGTCAGGTGTGAGAGTCGTCTATGTTTTAGACCATTTCGTTTCCCAGTTTGTAATTATGAGGTCGACAAACACTTGTTTTTATGCTTTTGTTAGCAAATATGATGAGGTGAACTGAACACAACATAAATCTATTTAAACAGATTGAATACCTGGTTTTGTTTAAAGCTCTCGCGAGACATTTGGAAATTACAGCCAGAATGCAGAGATTTTTTTCAATTTCTTTTTAGCAATAATTGAGAATGAGCCACAGATGAAAACTCATCACTAACGGAAAGTTTATAAACTATGGCATATAAATGACTAAATTGAGGCTGAACAGATTTACAAACTTCAGATCTGTGGAATTTATAAATCTCTGAAAAATACAGGTGAAATTTATCTCAGTAATTCAACTCAAAAGCTGAAACTAATATATTATATTGACTCACTACATGCAAAGTGAGATATTTCAAGCCTTTATTTGTTATAATTGTGATGATTATGGCTCACAGATATGAAAAATGTTCACAATATTCTAATTTTGACTTTGGGGTTTTCATAAGCTGTAAGCCATAATCATCACAATTATAACAAATAAAGGCTTGAAATATCTCACTTTGCATGTAATGAGTCTATATAATATATTAGTTTCAGCTTTTAAGTTGAATTACTGAAATAAATGAACTTTTGCACCATATTCTCATTTTTCCAGTTTCACCTGTAAACTTCATTTATTGAAACTCCACTTGCGTCGACTCTTTCTCAGCCGGTTATTTAATCAGTAACTCTTTACAGTAAGGTCTCGTGTAACGAATGCGTTAATCAATATGAACAAAACATTAACAATATACTGTATTTATTCATCTTTGTTAATGTTAGTTAATAAAAATACAATGTTTGATGTTAGTTGACGCTGTTTACAGATTTTATCCCTCTGGAGCTCTTGGTCATTTTATGACTGAAAAATGTTACGTTTTGTTTTTTTACGATTTCTTTTCATTATTGGAATGTTATGAAATTTCATAAAGGTTTTGGAACTTGCTATGTGAACACGAAGAAATCATTCTTGTGTTCCTCGACGTCAAAAATGGACATTGAGACGAGTTTCCTCTAGTGGAAGCGTTTGGAACTGCATCTCACTGAACGCTGGTTTACTGAGAGATCAGCCTAAAATTTTGAATAAAATTGTTTATGGCTTTGATTTTCTCACAGTTGTAGAGTAAAAACGTGTTTTGGAAAATATATATTTCATATAAAAATTGAAAATAGAATTTATGCATTTTTCATAACACATAATAATCTGACATGTCGTCTTTAAAGAGACCAAACTTCAGTCTGAGAGTCAAAGCGTTTAAGATGGAAATTTCATTTTCACCTCGACGCTCAAAAAGTGAATAAATGGATTATAATTACTGCATACAAACATAGAATTAAAACATGCATTTATTTGGGGAAAACATTAATTTTGTCCGCCACGCTGAGACCAGCAGAGGGTTAAACTGTCCTGGTAAATGTTGAAATGAACTAAGATTGATAAATGCAGTTATTGTTCATTGTTCGTTCATGTTAACTCATTTAGTTGCAACGGTGTAAAGTCTTAACATTTTTGTCAAATTTCAGTGTCACATTTATATCCCGGGCGGATCTTTATTCAATTCATAAAATATCTGTCAATCTTTTGCATTGATCATCAGTCGTCAGATTGTCTCCGTTCACATTCATATCGTCTGTCTTCAGAGAAAAGTTCATTTGTTTACATGAAAATACAAATTTTCAGGCAGATTAATGCAAATTCCAAGATTTGTTCAATGCATAAAAAAAAAAGTAATTAACATCTAAAAAAAAATTTTTTTTTTTTAGGCTGGAAAAATGTCATTTTTGTGTGAAATGTTCATGTCTTGGTTGCATGTAGTTTTTTAAATCCCAGAATCAACAAATCTCACATTGAGTTTCTGCAAACACACACAGGTCTGATAGTCATCAACTCTACAGAAGCACTTTCACCGCATTGCCTTGAGTTTCTATTTTCCCTCCTGCTGAATATCAACACTTTTATATGATATTGCAACCGTTTACACGCTTGAGCGATCCGGTGTTGAGTTCACGACCTTTAACCTCCATGCTTATTATGCATAAACGGTTTTCATTCATATGCATCACTAATGACACTGACTATGTATTGTGCTTGACATTTGGTGAAATATTCAATGCAATAGAAATGCATCCTGTCATTGGGCCGATCGATCAGCCCATAGAAAGATGTGAACATGATGCATTTAATACAATAATCCATAATTGATATTCATGCTGGACGATCAAACGTTTTACTCCGCATCCGTAAATAAAGGCATAAATAGAAGGATGTGGTAAAAGCGGGAACGATTATAAGAGATGATTTAAAGACTTCAAGATGCTTGTCCTTCCTTTTATGAAGAGTATATTCATAACCTGGCTGGAGAAACTATAAAGGGGTTTGTGAATTGTACTTTATTTGCACAGATCTGTTTATCAATCAAATCTTTGCAATCGTTTTGTTTTATTTTAATACAGAATGTATTTGTTTATATAATAAAGAAATAATGCAACACTTCATGTAAATGGTCCCTTTATTCCCTGCATTTGTTTAAAGACAGTCATTTGGATTTAAACTTTATTCTATTATTCCAGGTGCATTTCTGCGGTTAAACTCTATTCAGATGAAGGTTTTGTCATGAACCATTCAAAAGATCAGCTTTTTTCCCTTGCACAGAAAAAATTGTACTTGAAAAAATAAAGAAAATATACATAAAATAATTATATCTAAAAGTTTGCAACATTGCAATTTTAAGTGTTTTTGAAAGTCTCTTCTGCTCATCAAGACTGCGTTTATTTGCTGGAAAATACAGTACAAACAGTATTCCTATGTAAATATATAAAGTGTAGCAAATTAGCTCAAAAGGGAAATAATAATTATGCATAACTTTTTGGATCAGTTAATCGGATGCTGTTGCTACATTAACATTACAATTAATGAGTACGTCCTGTGAACACTCAATATTGATTATTAATAGAAATGTTGATGTCCAGGGTTGGGAAATAACTCAGTTCTACATGTACAAAGCCAATTTAATGAGTCCAGATTCTGATAACATGCAATATGTATTGTGTACAAACTTAATCACAAAAACAACTAATCTAAACACACATACACACAACTCGAATGTACTTTTCCTGAAGAAAATGTGAGTGGTGCTTGCAGTGGCAAAACTCAACACTCGGTTGCTCTTTGTGGATTTTGAAAAAAATGTGGCAAACCCAGAGAGCGATGCAAAAAAATGTCTGCACTCAGGCAAGCATTTCACAGTTGAGGACTGGAATTGTGTGGACAGGACAGAGTCATATTCAGCTAATGTTTCTGTGAACTCCCCTTGTTGGATGATTCACGACTCATCATGTCCCGTACAGGACAGCTCCTGACGTCACCTCAATAAGGCGGTTGAGGACGGCCCTGTTTTGTTTCATTATGTTTAGCCACTTGAATGCGAGCACCTTCACTGATTGCATGCTCAAACCTGATCCTGCCCATGCAACTTAATCTTGCACATGCACTCACATGTTCATGGCTCTTTTCATGCCGTCAAAGTTAGACAGATGTCCAAACCCCACCTTTGACCAAACAACACATCCGAGAGATGGCATGAGGCATGGGCAACAGTACATTTTATTTGTCACAGCGCTTCCAGTCGGCCAGCTAACTTTGTCATACCAGGAGAGCTGAAAGGACCTGTTATTTTTCCCTGTCTTTTGCACTAAATCAGTCTTAGGTGTCGAGTTTTTCCTCGGAAGGAAGACTAAATCAGGTCGACAATATTAGCACTGTCGGCCATCATGTGCAGTTTCACCCCACGACGCTAGCCTAGCCTACTGTATGAATGAATTATCTAAAAAATATATATATTAAACTCGCTTAAACTCAAACAAGGAATGTGTTGTATAATTGTGTGAAATGTATAAATGAAAATTGGCAATTTCGCCATGCAAATATCAAGAAATACGTTGCAGCAGTTTGTCTTTCGACTACACTTGCAAAATCCGCGATGGGACTGAGCTTGAATAGCTTCAGCATCAGCGACTGTTTATAGTACAAAATCACTGTTAATCAAAAGGAGATGCAGTCTTTCGACAGACCCTCCAATCATCACGCAGAAGCCCGCAGTCCAGGCCAGCCCACTTCTCCACGCTGAGCGTCTGTGGGCGGGACATAATCGCAGCATTTATCCAATGACTGTCTAGTTTCGAAGAACTGAAAAAACCTGTTCAAAGCAGCTCCATTGAAGTAAGTGGACGCTCGGCTTCAACGGGGAAATGCACTGTGACGCTACGGGAGTGTATGAGAAGGAAATCGAGTCCTGCTTTATATGTAGTATTATGATTCTGAATTAACTCGTCTTCGAGATGAACGTGTTCTAACGCATTTTTAGTCAATAAAATGTGCAATAGTACATATTTGACCATTCATTTTTTGACATTATAGGGGAAGCCGAGCATCCCTTGCAGTCTTAAAGAAATCGCCTCTGATATACACAATCGTTTCTATTTTCAAAGTACCAATTTATAGAGAACAAACATGGTATAGGTGAGGTTATACTGACCATTGGTTCTATCATAAAATACATTGTATCCCCAAAAAATAAATAATAATAATAATAATAGTATCAAAAGACACAAGACAGTAAATCATTCACACAATGTTCTGGGATGCATGTTCATTTATAGATCAGTTCGTCTATAAATTGATGCAGGAAAGACTGTTTTATCTCTGTCATTACAACAGTGGTGCAGCTTAATATTTTTTATAACGTGGTACTTGTTTTTTTAGGATTCTTTGATGAATAAAGTTTAAAAAAAGAACCGCATTTATTCAAAATGCACAATTTTTCTAATATAAATCTGTTCAATTATTTTTATCATTCATGCTGAATAAAAGTATTTTAAAAAGAAAAAATGACTGACCCCAAACTATCGAAGCGTTTTGTATATTGTTACAAAAATATCTATTTTAACCAAATGCAGTTCATTAACTTTTTATTCAAAGATTCCTGAAAAAAAGTATCACATGTTATGCAATATATGCATAAGTAATATGCAAATATAGTCAGTGTTCTGTTGTCATGTTTAATGAAACAACCATTAAATTCATTAAACATCTTACCTTTAGGGATTTAAGACCAGATTCATTTTATGTTCTGAAAAATTTAGGATGCACCGATATGAACATTTTGGCTGATACCGATAATTCTTCATATTTGAAAGCCGATAACCGATATATCGGCTGATAAATCTAAATCCAAATTTTTATATAATTTTTGAGAGCCTGATTACAAAAACAAAAGTCTCACATTTAAAATCCACGTCCCAAACACACAATTATGATGTTCTCATGATAATGTTATGTAGCCGATATGACAGGCTTGCGCTGCACATGTTGCACTGAACTGTATTTTCCTTTTTGAAGTGATTTCAATCATATTTCAAGCAATTCATAATCATCATGTTGAACAGTGCGCATCTGAAGCGTCTCAGCTGAAGGAAATAATACATTATTTATCGGCTTTAATATATCAGACACATTTTCATATCAGGCCGATAACATTAAAAATGAACCGATATCGGCCGATACCGAAATATCGTGCATCACTATTAAATTTTTTTTTATTTTTCCTTCAAAATTTGTCTTACGCTTGGTAACACAACAGTTTTGTTTGTTAACATGAACTACTGATAAACAATATTAAGTCAAGTCATCATTTATATAGCGCTTTTAACAATGGATTAAAATATTAATACAGCGTTTATTAATCTTCATTAAATTCTGCATTTACTAATACATTATTAACCAAAACAATGTTCTTCCGGTACCGATACACACAGTTGTTTTTAAACCGCTAGACGTTACATAGTGAGGAAATAAGAAAACAAAAGTTAAAAATCATGTCTTAGTGTTTCTGGAAGCAGCTTCACTAAATATAATTAAAAAGTGAACAAACAACGCAATGGTGTTTCCTTCTCCCTTCAATTTATTTTGCAAGTATAACAATTATTTATAGTGTGGAAAACTGTGAATTATTGCCAAGACTGAACAAAACACTTCCTGTATATTTACAGTGAGCTTGTGTCGATCTGAAACACTGTAGAAAGTTTTCCTGACGTGATTTACCTGATATGAGGAGCTACTGTACTCTGGAGACATGCCGAAGGCCTCGAGTCCCACACACACATGCAACACAAGAGTCCGTCTGAGAGAGCGAGAGATACACACGTGATGAAGAAGAGGAGGACGATGACAAGGCATCTCGTCAACAAGAACAAACTGAGATACACTACCAGTCAAAAGTTTGGGGTTGATGAGATTTTTAATGTGTTTGTAAGTCTCTTCTGCTCACGAAGACTGCGTTTATTTGATTAAAAATACACAAAAAAACAGTGAAATATTATTATAATGTATAATAACAGTTTTATATGTGAATATACAGTAAAGTGAAATTTATTCCTGTGAATGTTCAGCATCATTACTCCAGTCTTCAGTGTCACATGATCCTTCAGAAATCACTCTAATATGAGGATCATCAGTGTTCAAAACAGTTGTGTACAATTTAATTTTTCAGGTTTCTTTGATGAATAGGAAGGTCAAAAGAACAGCATTTATCTGAAATAGTAAAGCTTTGTCACTTTTTGAACAATTTAATTAATAAACAATTAATAAAAAGTATTGATTTCAATTCTTACTGACCCCAAACGTTTGAACGGTAGTGTTTAATGTTGCAAAAGCTTTCCATTTCAGATCAATGCTGTTCTTTTGAACTTTCTATTCATCAAAGAATCCTGAAAAGAAAAATTTAAATAACTGTTTTCAACAGTGATAATAATCATAAATGTTTCTTGAGCATCAGATCCTCATATTAGAGTGATTTCTGAAGGATCATGTGACACTGAAGACTGGAGTAATGATGCTGAACATTCACAGGAATAAATTACACTTTACTGTATATTCACATTGAAATATTATTCTAATGTAAAATAAATGTTTTCTCAGTTTTTTGTGTATTTTTTATCAAATAAATGCAGCCTTGGTGTGCAGAAGAGACTCTTTTAAAAACATTACAAATCTTCCCGATACCCAAACTTTGAACTGGTAGTGTAAATGTTACGTGATGAACACACTCAACACAAATCATGCGCTCTTCTTTAAATCATGAGAATATAAAATGTCAAAATCATAAAGCATTTTTAAAATCGGACTGAATAATCAAACCTCATGGCACGTTCACAAGACAAAAAACAAAATACAAAAATGCAGAGAAGCTGCAGGTGCGTAAAAACAGAGCGAGTGGAAACATCTCATTTGTTCACAGTGGTTTGAACGAGCAAATCGAATCATCAGCGGAGTGTCGACTTACAATCCCAGAAACCCCAGCTCCTTTACACACACACACACACACACTGGGTGGAGCTTGTGTCAAACTGAGATATACGATATAAAAGCCTCCAAGAACAACTAAAATAAAAACAGTCAAATCAAATGAAACGCTGCTTTCTGGTGTCAGAGAAGCCGCTCAGGACGGTGACGGAGAAAAACACAAGGAAAAGAATTAAAGTGAAGTTCAGCCTTCGGATCCGTGACACGAGAAGACTGAGTCCAAACGGGTCACATGACCCTCATTTCTTGGGTTGTTTGGCGACCATGTTCCTGGGTGGAGTCACGGGGCGGCTGGAGTTTGGCTTCTTCTTCTCTGCTGGCTTTAGAATCTGCAGGATAGGAAATCAACATTACAACAGACAGCAAAAACATCAATAAAGTGAATGTAAATGACAGCGTTCGTACAGATTCTGTAAAATGAAATTCCAGGACTTCAAGAACTACTTTTTTGGATTTCAATGAATACAATCAGCACTTATCAAACAATATCTTTATTATCTTATTTGTTTTTTACTCAAATTACATGTTTTTGGTGTGTGTGTATGTATATATATATATATATATATACACCACATATATGGGTTGTAAGCGCTTCGCATTTCTTTTACGTTCATCACTAGTTCTTTGGAAACACTTGTCATTTCTTTACTCAATGCATTAGCTAACAAATCATGAATCTTTGTTAATATTTAGGGATGTCAATTTTCACAAATTCCCCTGATCGATCGTCGTTTAAATTAACGATCAATTAATCGATTAATCGTTAGCCTTAATACTGCAATATGCGTCTACTGCAAATGCTGCTCAAAACACTATGTTCCTCACCAAATTAATGCGAATGGTGTTTAATCTAAAGAAAGGGCTAGTAGGATTGTAAAATGTTTCGATGTGATTGATAATTTAATTAATTATTTAATAATCAAATATAACTACTAATACAACGTGTCACCAACGCGCTTATGTGTGACTGTTGTGGACGCGCTCATCCTGGAACAACTGCACGCGCTGAATGAATCTGCTACCGTTAAACTGGAGCACTTTGCTAACACGTTATTTATCTAAAAGAAACGCATCCTATATGAGATTAATCCGATATATTCAAAATAAACATAATATTACAAATTATATCTGCACAAAATGACGCAAATTCATGCACAAGTGAACTTGAACTAAGTTGCGTGCCATTCATTCAGAACTACTCATGTTGTGGACGCGCTCTTCCTGGAGCAACTCGACACGGCAACTAAACCCAAATAATTCACAATGTTTTATTACAATATTGTTTTATTACAATACTCTTTATAATGTTATGTAATATTACAGTCCCAATAGTCATTATTAGTCGTGCATTGCCGTTGGAGCTGCGCGCGCTGACGCTTCACTACAGAGTTCATTCCTAACCAAATGCATCCAATATGAGAAATCAGATATAGATAGGCATACACAAAATAAACAGTATGACAACTTACATTTGCACAAAACAAAAGGCTGCGAATGCACACGCAAACTTATAGTCATGATGAAGGTGTAAAATGGTCCCAAACATAACTCCGGGCGCTCGCTTTACATGTTTCGCGGTTGAGCAGCACGCACGCGCATGAAGACCTGCTTAATCGATGATCGATAAGTTGTATCGATTAAATGTATTATCGACAATTAATCGATCGTCGATTAATCGTTGACATCCCTATTAATATTAGTTAATAAAAATACAATTCACTGTTCATGTTAGTTCACAGTGCATTAACTCATGTTAACAAAAAAAAGTTGATTTTAGCAATGTATTTTAACGTAAACATTAACTAAGATTAATAAACAGTGTAGTAGTATTGTTTATTCTTAGTTCATGTTAACGTAGTTAACTAATGAACCATATTGTAAAGTGTAACCAGCTGATTTTAAGGAGTGTGTGAGAGGCATGAATGGTGCGCACCTGAAAGGAACACATGAGCGTCTCGTCTACGCTCATCATGGCTCCGGCGTTGTCGAACTCTCCACAGTAGTTGGGCGCAGAGAACAGAGTGACCAGCTGACGCTTGGCGAAGAACTCGTAGCCGTCCTCCACCACCTGATGAGGAAGACCAGACAGATGAGGAAGACCAGAGACAGATGAGGAAGACCAGAGACAGATGAGGAAGACCAGAGACAGATGAGACAGATGAGGAAGACCAGAGACAGATGAGGAAGACCAGAGACAGATGAGGAAGACCAGAGACAGATGAGGAAGACCAGAGACAGATGAGGAAGACCAGAGACAGATGAGGAAGACCAGAGACAGATGAGGAAGACCAGACAGATGAGGAAGACCAGAGACAGATGAGGAAGACCAGACAGATGAGGAAGACCAGAGACAGATGAGGAAGACCAGAGACAGATGAGGAAGACCAGACAGATGAGGAAGACCAGAGACAGATGAGGAAGACCAGAGACAGATGAGGAAGACCAGAGACAGATGAGGAAGACCAGAGACAGATGAGGAAGACCAGACAGATGAGGAAGACCAGAGACAGATGAGGAAGACCACAGACAGATGAGGAAGACCAGAGACAGATGAGGAAGACCAGAGACAGATGAGGAAGACCAGAGACAGATGAGGAAGACCAGAGACAGATGAGGAAGACCAGAGACAGATGAGGAAGACCAGAGACAGATGAGGAAGACCAGAGACAGATGAGGAAGACCAGAGACAGATGAGGAAGACCAGAGAGATGAGGAAGACCAGAGAGATGAGGAAGACCAGAGACAGATGAGGAAGACCAGAGACAGATGAGGAAGACCAGACAGATGAGGAAGACCAGAGACAGATGAGGAAGACCAGACAGATGAGGAAGACCAGAGACAGATGAGGAAGACCAGACAGATGAGGAAGACCAGAGACAGATGAGGAAGACCAGACAGATGAGGAAGACCAGAGACAGATGAGGAAGACCAGAGACAGATGAGGAAGACCAGAGACAGATGAGGAAGACCAGAGACAGATGAGGAAGACCAGAGACAGATGAGGAAGACCAGACAGATGAGGAAGACCAGAGACAGATGAGGAAGACCAGAGACAGATGAGACAGATGAGGAAGACCAGAGACAGATGAGGAAGACCAGAGACAGATGAGGAAGACCAGAGACAGATGAGGAAGACCAGAGACAGATGAGGAAGACCAGAGACAGATGAGGAAGACCAGACAGATGAGGAAGACCAGACAGATGAGGAAGACCAGAGACAGATGAGGAAGACCAGAGACAGATGAGGAAGACCAGAGACAGATGAGGAAGACCAGAGACAGATGAGGAAGACCAGAGACAGATGAGGAAGACCAGAGACAGATGAGGAAGACCAGAGACAGATGAGGAAGACCAGACAGATGAGGAAGACCAGAGACAGATGAGGAAGACCAGACAGATGAGGAAGACCAGAGACAGATGAGGAAGACCAGAGACAGATGAGGAAGACCAGACAGATGAGGAAGACCAGAGACAGATGAGGAAGACCAGAGACAGATGAGGAAGACCAGAGACAGATGAGGAAGACCAGAGACAGATGAGGAAGACCAGACAGATGAGGAAGACCAGAGACAGATGAGGAAGACCACAGACAGATGAGGAAGACCAGAGACAGATGAGGAAGACCAGAGACAGATGAGGAAGACCAGAGACAGATGAGGAAGACCAGAGACAGATGAGGAAGACCAGAGACAGATGAGGAAGACCAGAGACAGATGAGGAAGACCAGAGACAGATGAGGAAGACCAGAGAGATGAGGAAGACCAGAGAGATGAGGAAGACCAGAGACAGATGAGGAAGACCAGAGACAGATGAGGAAGACCAGACAGATGAGGAAGACCAGAGACAGATGAGGAAGACCAGACAGATGAGGAAGACCAGAGACAGATGAGGAAGACCAGACAGATGAGGAAGACCAGAGACAGATGAGGAAGACCAGAGAGATGAGGAAGACCAGAGACAGATGAGGAAGACCAGAGACAGATGAGGAAGACCAGAGACAGATGAGGAAGACCAGACAGATGAGGAAGACCAGAGACAGATGAGGAAGACCAGACAGATGAGGAAGACCAGAGAGATGAGGAAGACCAGAGACAGATGAGGAAGACCAGAGACAGATGAGGAAGACCAGACAGATGAGGAAGACCAGACAGATGAGGAAGACCAGAGACAGATGAGGAAGACCAGAGACAGATGAGGAAGACCAGAGACAGATGAGGAAGACCAGAGACAGATGAGGAAGACCAGAGACAGATGAGGAAGACCAGAGACAGATGAGGAAGACCAGACAGATGAGGAAGACCAGAGACAGATGAGGAAGACCAGACAGATGAGGAAGACCAGAGACAGATGAGGAAGACCAGAGACAGATGAGGAAGACCAGAGACAGATGAGGAAGACCAGACAGATGAGGAAGACCAGAGACAGATGAGGAAGACCAGAGACAGATGAGGAAGACCAGAGACAGATGAGGAAGACCAGAGACAGATGAGGAAGACCAGAGACAGATGAGGAAGACCAGAGACAGATGAGGAAGACCAGAGACAGATGAGGAAGACCAGACAGATGAGGAAGACCAGAGACAGATGAGGAAGACCAGAGACAGATGAGGAAGACCAGAGACAGATGAGGAAGACCAGAGACAGATGAGGAAGACCAGAGACAGATGAGGAAGATGAGGAAGACCAGAGACAGATGAGGAAGACCAGAGACAGATGAGGAAGATGAGGAAGACCAGAGACAGATGAGGAAGAACTTCACCAGGTCCTAAAACTAACACACGGCAAAACATGCTCATATCTCGTTTCCAATGCAAATATCTACAAATTCTTACAATCAAGATGCATTTACTAGAGGAGTAAAATGTTAAATAAAGTCAGAATTGCGTGATATAAATTCCCAATTTTGTGGCGGATACGCGTTTCCATAGTAAACTCATTAACTAATAAGAAAAAATAATAAATCAAGAACGGTTTGGCCTAAAGATTTTCACCCGGAATCAAATCAAAACAAGTCATTTCTTCTGACTTAATTTTATTTTTCTGAAACAAAAATAAAAATGCAGGTCAAAATGGCAACGACTGAAACCAGTGACCAGAATGGACCAGCAGAAAGAAAATCCCACTATGTTAAAAAAAAAAATCCAATGGAAAAAATATATATTATTGTACAGTGAATTAAAATAATACTAGCATTTCATTAAAATTCATAAAAATGTTTTTAATACAACAGTGGTGTAAATGAACACAGTGCCGCGCTTCACATGAAAACAGTATTTTTGTTTAATTAAAATGCAGCCGTCAAGGTTTGACTATCGCATTAAAACATATTGCAATATTGATTTTTCAAATCAAACATGATTATTTCTATTGATGACAGGGTTTCTGCAGGGTTTAGTCAGTCAAATTTAAGACTTTTTAAGACCTTTTTATGACCATTATGATTTAAATTTATGACCTACACGAATTAGGAAAAATAACTTCCTTTCAAAAGTCTTTTTTTATTGACTTTCATTAAAAGTAATAAGTTTCATTATTTAAAGGTTCCATTTTCTTAAGAGTAACAAACTGAAGGCTCCCTTTTCCTAAGTCTCAATAACACAGGAACAACACTTAACAATTATCACGATAATATATCAGTCAATATCGATAATTATCACAATAAATGTCAAATCTTTATTTCTTTCAAGTTTAAAAGCAAATTTTCTTCTTCTAACTGAAAGTTGTAGAAACCAGAGCGTTAATTGTGGTTTTAAACTACTCTTTATTGTCAGAACATATCATTATAGTATCGTTATAGTTAATCCATGGTAATTATGGGAATTTGTAGACGGAAAAGCTTTCTGGCCGTATCGTTGCGCACTGTGTTTCTCCTGTTCATCAGCGCTGTTTCATCTGCCTTTAAACTGGTTTAAATCACTGAGACATTAGTGTTCTTCGCTGAATTCAAGCGCTTCTCACTGGATCTCGTGAGCGAGACCGATTAGAGTAAACGCGTCTGCTCTAGTGAGCTCGCGCTGCCGTTTGGACTTTGAGCCGAGCAGATAAACAGTCCGGGAGGCGCGCGCGGTTCAAATGAGTTTCGTTCCGCTTTTGGCGCATACACATTATCGAACACTTATCAAACATCGTTTTATAGAGAAAAAATTAAATCGCGATAATGAATGAATGAGCATATCAATTTAAGACGTGGCTAAATGTAATTTATGACCTTGTATGGAAAATCCAGACGTTTTTATGACTTTTTATGGCCTAAAATTCTTATTATTAAATTTAAGACGTTTTATGACTTTTTATGACTCCGCGGAAACCCTGGATGAGACAAACGCAGCATCTAGTGGACGAAGCCGTAACTGCACCTGTCACTCATGCAGCACTGAGAATACTCCTCCTTTATCTGACTAGTTTGAGTCTTTCATTTTGTTTCATAATATAAATGTTTTTATACTAACTCATTCATTAGAAGTGAATCATCTGATCTTCTGATTCCAAGTTTCTTCCAAGTCCAAGATTCCAAGTCCAAGTTTCAAATAATAAATGAGATGAAGTATTTGATTCACTGGATTATATAAATATGGTCATGACCATGTGATTATTTACAGTGAAATGCATTTTCCACCTAATTTTAAGCAATATATCTACTTTATGATATTACATTATGACTAGCTCAACTCTACCCTGAAAACCACTTTATTTTCCGCACACAATTAGTTTCTCTAAATGGCATTTTCAGATGTGCTGGAAGTGTGTGTGTGTGTGTGTGTGTGTTGCTGAACGCCTGTGAGTCACTAGATTACAGTATGAGTGTATATAGATTAGTGTTTAGGGAACACACACACACACACACACACACACAAGGAGAGTCCTCTGAAAGTACAGAACAATGTCGAAGGTGTCGGCTGTATCCGGTTCAGTATGATCGGTTTAATATCATCTGATCTTCTGATTCGAGTCCAAGTTTCAAATAATAAATGAGATGAAGTATTTGATGCATTGGATTATATAAATAATAAATGGATTTGATTCACTGGATTATATAAATATGGTCATGACCACGTGATTATTTACAGTGAAATTAATTTTTGGTCTAATTTTGAGCAATATAGCTACTTTATGATATTAAAATTACTACTGAGATATACAGCTTTGGAGAGCTCAACTCTACCCTGAAAACCACATTATTTTCCGCACACAATTAGTTTCTCTAAATGCTATTTTCAGATGTGCTGGAAGTTTGTGTGTGTGTGTGTGTGTGTGTGTGTGTGTGTGTGTGTGTGTGTTGCTGAACGCTGGTGAGTCACTAGATTACAGTATGAGTGTATATAGATTAGTGTTTAGGGAACACACACACACTCATACACACACACACACACAGAAACAAGGAGAGTCCTCTGAAAGTACAGAACAATGTCAAGGTGTCGGCTGTATCCGCTCCGGGTTCAGTTTCACATTTCCAATAACTTGACGTTCATGTAACGTGAAACTGAGGGACTCGCCCAGCAGAACCAGACGATCCGCATATCATCAGACCCGGGTCACAGCACGAGGCCGGCTGACACGTACAGGGACTGAGAACCAGACGATCCGCATATCATCAGACCCGGGTCACAGCACGAGGCCGGCTGACACGTACAGGGACTGAGAACCAGACGATCCGCATATCATCAGACCCGGGTCACAGCACGAGGCCGGCTGACACGTACAGGGACTGAGAACCAGACGATCCGCATATCATCAGACCCGGGTCACAGCACGAGGCCGGCTGACACGTACAGGGACTGGTCATGGTCTAATCATCCACTAGTCGGCTAGTTATTTTATCTCTTTATGGTTTGTCAGGGGATCAATTCAAGACGCTTCTCAAAGGGGTTTTAGTGTTATCTACAGGTGAAAATCGGAAAATTAGAATATCGTGCAAAAGTTATAATTTTGCCGATTATGTCTTACAGCTTTATGAAAACCCCAAATTCAAAATCTCAGAAAATTAGCATATTACATGAAATCAATAAAAAAAAGGCTTTTAAATACAGAAATGTCGGCCCTCTGAAAGTATAATTATCCATATGTATATATTACTTTCAACTTTTAATTTGAATTAGTGAAATACATGAACTTTTGCGTGATATTCTAATTTTTCGAGTTTCACCTGTATTACTGCCGGCTGATAAAACTAGTGGTCGACCGATATTGTTTTTTTTTTATGGCCGATGCCGATATCTTAGAGAGCAGGGCGACCGATGGCCAATATAAAGCCGATATTTTTATATTTATATATATATATATATATATATATATATATATATATATATATATATATATATACACTTTAGAAATACATTAGAAAACAAATCCTTATAATAAACATGCTTATACTTTAAGATGGCAACTTCTTGAGTCTGAAATCCTCATTCATATATTTTTAAATAATTACTTTTTGTGAAAAATTCTGTAAATGTGAATAAAAAGGAAGTAAACACTGTGACAGGGCACTCAGTAATCCGGTAATTTCGTTCGCAGTTAATCATGTTTTTTTCAAATAAAGACAAGGTAACGCATACATTAAATGATGTAGATGAGCATTTACTGAATGTTGACAGTAAATGATAAAGTAGCCTAAATAGCCTGATTGTTTGCATTTTCTGTTACAAATAATATAAAAGCAAACGCTTTTCTTTCGTATACCGTATACTTTCTTTGTTTACCAGTTCTGTCTAACAAAGTATTCGCTATGACTGACCGAGACCGTAAACTAGTGAAGACGGAGAATGTGAGAGGCTGCGTGATCCGTTCTCAGCGACACCCGTCAACGTAAAAGTCTGGAGCGCCGTCAAAATAAAAGTCCCGCTTCCGACACATCGGCCAATCAGAAAAACTTATCGGCCAATGCCTATATTTAAAAAATGCCAAATATCAGCCGATATATCGGTCGACCACTAGATAAAACACTCTCGAAAGTCTGAATCATTCATCTAAAGCCAGTCAAGTCACATTTATTTATATAGCGCTTTTTACAATACAGTTTGTACAGAGATAACAGGAAAATAATGCAACAAAGTTTGTTTCCAGAAGAAAATAGCGTCACAGTCCAGCTTAAGTTAGTTCAATGCTCTTTCATTTTTGCTGTAAGAAAAGTTCATTTAGTTCATATATACATATGAACTATCTGGAGTAAACCGTGATGTCATCGTCCAGCTCAGATCTCATATAATGGTGTCAACGCAGGCAGATCAATATTATTGCTGAATATTGAATTAAATGCTGAATTTAATGTCCCCAACTAAGCAAGCCAAAAGCCAATGGCAACAAAGGTGGAAAACGCGACAGTATTTGAATATATGAATTGACCGTTCGCAAAGACCCGCCCCCTTTAGTTACTGTTGCTATGTCTGACAAGCCACGCCCCTCTCATGCCACATCATGTCACACACATCGTTTTTTAACTGCGGAAAGACGTCAGTACACACCGTTTCTCAACTAACTGCTTTGTCTGACGGATGGCGGATTATGATTGGTCAGATCGCCTGTCAATCAAACTCCCTGCGAAGGGTGAATTGAAGGCTCACCTGGTGGGCCCTGCAGATCAGATCCAGGTCGTGTTTGTGCAGGAACTTGGCCACCACTTCAGCTCCGAATGTGAAGGACACGCCTCGGTCGTTCTCGCCCCATCCCAACACGTCCTTATCCGGGTCGGACCACAGGAGATCACACAGAAGACCCTGATCCGGCACATCTGTGGGTCTCATGATCCTCCTGATCTGCTCCATGGACTGCAGATCTGGAGACAAACCTGAAGAACAGCAGAAACATCAGTAGCTAGTTCACTTTGCATTAACGCTTGCACCTTAAAACTATTTCAAAGTTTGTGTTGTTGTGCGGATGAACGGGGTTTCTCTTAGAATGGTGTCGTGTTAATGTTATTGCATTGGACTAAAATTTACTGACTTTTTTTTTTATTTTTTTTTATACTTTGTCATTTATTGTGTCGTCAAAAATGATCGGTCTACAAAAAAGTGCTTATAAATCTCTCATTAAATATAACATAACATAAATAAACATAACATTATATATATTTATTTCTGTTATGGTGAACGGTGTCGTGTTAGCGGCCCTAAGTTAATAATAGGGCTGTCACTTTACGTTCGAAAATCTATTGCACAATCGATCGGACCAACCCACACAAGTTTCGAAAACGAAAATAGGGAATCGATTTTAACAGCCTTTTTTATTATTATATTTTTTACCAAAAGTGTGTTTTAGGTGGACAGATTCAGGACACAGAACATGTATGATGCTGGAAAATAACAATGTGTTTTCTGTTAACCAAATGCTTTATAATATTCGCTATTACTTCAGTGCAAGTGAACAAGCGCCGTTATGTGTTGCGTAGTGACGTGTGTGTTCAAGCCAGAAATGAGCAGATTCTGCAATACGCTGTATTTCATATATCACGAGGATCACGAGTTGCGCATTTGCACTAAATCCGCACAGATTTGTCTTACACGAACTTCCCCAGCAAAGTGAGTAAACACAGAAGCACGCCGGATTGGCTCGTGATCTGACAGCGTTTCCCGCCAAAGTTCATTTACCGCATCTGGCGGGTCGAGGGTGTTAATCTCAATCCCTGAATGTGTCACTCCTGTTTGTCATTGTGCTCGATACTTCACGCCAATAAATCATCAGGAATATTGCTGACTTGTGCGTCTCGAGCGCCTCTTTACGCTCGTCCTAATGCCTGTTAGGCGTCCGTGGATTTGCCTATATTTGGTGTTGAAAATGGAAACGACTTTAGACATGGAAAATCGATTTTACACTCGATTCAATTAACACTTAAGGCCATTGCACACTTAGTCCGAAATTCGCATCCGAATTTTTCACACGTAAAAAAAAAAATTCGACCTCACGTTATTTCAATCACGCTTGCACACCGCCTCTGAAACTTTCGTCCGTCATAAAAAAATTCGGATCGGGTTCGATTTTCTGCGTTTTTCGTATCCACAGCCAGCATTTTGAGAGTTTTTTTGACAATTCAGAGCTACGTGCGAACGACAAAATCCAGAATCGCTTCTGACAAGTTGACACACTTCGTCTCGCAGCACAAGTACAGTATGAAAAACAAAATGCGGATTACAAAGTCCTTTCAGTTTCGGTTTTCAATTCGATCAAGTGTTTGCATGTTCTCTCGGTCGGATTAATAAACCTCCCCTTTCAATCAGATCGAAATTTCGGATCGATTAAAGTGTGATTGAGCAGCCAATTCGATAACTAATGTATTATTTTGGGTACAATATATACCCTGTAGCCTATACAGCTGCTCTGTCTGCCCAGCGCTTCCGCCGGCCACGCGCGTGTGTGTGTGTCCATACTTATAGACATACTGCCAGTCTCTGTTCAGGATCGATTGGTTCACGGAAATTGGTGGTCTTCTTTTTAATATGTGGCTCCAGAATCGCTAGCAAAGCATCAAACTGTTCCACTGACATTCTGAAGTCAATTTTGAATCGCACTGGATAATTTCGCAACTCCTTGATAAGGAGGTGGAGCTCCTTCCTCTCGGCGCAATTTTAGGATTGGATGGACCTAATATTTTCTCTTTCTCTTTTTTGAGGGCAACAAAATCATCCTCACTGCTTGACGAATCCATTTTGTATGTTTTTGCGTTTTTTTTCCGTAAAGGTTCAATAAATACGCATCGGACTCAGTGTGCAAGGTGTCTGTGGGTGACGAATTTTTAGGCTGACGAACACGAAAAAATGCATACGAAAATTTCGGACTCAGTGTGCAAAGGCCTTTATGCCTCAAAAAATCAAACAGGATTTTTTCACAAAAGTGACAGCCCTGATCACAACTAATGATCTTTGCAACGGAAGTGAATCAAAACTAACTTTATCTGGTGGACGATAAACTCAGGTGTTTATATTTTTCACAGCTCCTAGTTTACTTGACGTCTCCAATAGACCCGATCTTTCCCTAAAATCGGACATTAGTGATGTAACGATGCCCTCGTCACGATTCCATTCATATCACTAGTGTTGTTTTTGGCAGCCTGTTTTAATCATAGTTTTAGTCTAGTCTTTGTGTCAAGCTGTCATTTTAGTTTTTAATAGTTTTAGTCACGTTCATACTCTTTTTAGTCTAGTCTAGTTTTAGTCGACGAAAGACAGTCTAGTTTTAGTCAATGCAAATTGTATTTTAGTCTCTTTTTAGTAATGCAATTTAACCCAGTCAATGTAGTACAAGTACCTCGTAGTATAGACAAAACCAAATTTTTCTTTCAGCCAAACCCATTTCAAACAATCTTATCTTCTTATAGTTATCTTCTTATATTATTGTTACCTTATAGACTCAAGAATGCATCCGTTCCAGACACGGAAGACGCTCTGATTTGAATTTACAACATATTTATTTTACCAACCAAACATGTTAGAAGTAGCCTATGCACATGATGAAATGAAAGTTTTTCCAAATGTCATTTCTTCTTTTTCTCCCAAAGACGAATCCCTTTCTCTGTGTCAGAATTAACTTTGTTTGTTGTCGTTTATGCGACCGCCTGTTTCACACACACTCCGTTTGCAGTGCGTATTTCCCCCGCACCCATGTTAATAGGTTAGAGCGCTCACACCGCACGCGGATGCGTCCGGCTATGCGCTCCAGGAGCGTGCGTGCATAACAGCAGAGCAGAGATCTACACAGTACCTCAACAACGCCACCTCATGGATGTAGGCTAAAAATATTGATTTAAAATAAAACAGAGAATGTTGTGATTGTGGTACAGCCGTAGATCAGTTGCGCTCTGCAAACGCAGCACATGTGAAAGCACAATAGCGCGTGCTGCTCCTGCACACACACCGCATACGCACTACACACGGAGTGTGTGTGAAACAGCCGTAACTCACGCAGCTGCATCTTCTGAATAATGCCGCGAGTGGGGCTTGAGGACGTGACGTCGCCTGCGTCTGCGCAGTGCGATCTAATGCAGCCCCTGAAGCGACACGGGAAACAGAAATGCTGCATAATAATAATAATGCAAGTAAACGAGACGAAATAACGTTAACATTTCGTCTCGTCTCGTTTTGGTCAACGAAAATGAAGAGACATTTTAGCATAGTTTTTATTTTGTAAACCAGATTTAGTCTCGTTATTATTCATCAACAATATTGCATTATACATACAGTCATCGTCACATGACCAGCATTTACGTTGCGTCTCGTCTCGTTTCCGTCACGTGATAAAAGGTTCGTTGACGACGATATTTAGTCATAATTTTCGTAGACGAAAGCAACACTACATATCACGATACTGAACTCACGATACGATATTACTGCGATACTCCAAGACACAGGGGAAAAGGTTGACAACAAACGTACTGGTGATTAAAATGCTAAATTGTGTTACATTGGGTTTCCAGCACCAAGTCCAAACGCCTGTTCATTCACACACACAAAGCACAGGACAATAGAGACGCCAGAATAACAATATTCATGATTCTAAAGCTGAAAATACTGAATTATTGTAGACGAATATGCTTGTGCCGTCACTGACTAGAGATATATAAAATAATGTGGGACACTTTCACACAAATATTCCCCCATTGCATTGCCCCATTGCATTGCTGATCGCTGATCGATTGCTCCTGTCTGCCTCGCTGTCTGCTGTGTGTTTGTTTGCTTCGAGGCTGTAAGCTTCGCCTGAGCCTCGTATTTCTTTATGTTTTGAGCCATCATTTACTATCTAGTTGTTTATACTACTAAATACAGCTTACCCAACATCTCAGATTAACCTTACATCTCTAGCTTCCGTTATTGTTAACACAGCACGCTAGTAACTCGCTAACGTTAGCCTGCTAACGCGCCACCCGTGCGCTCATTTATTTATTTATTTTCTCTCGCGCGCCCGCGCCTTTGAGTTCATAAAGTCCAGGTAAGTAAGAAATCAGTCAACAAACACGGTGAGTAATGTCTTCTTGTCCTGTTATTGTCACCTGTGTCACATGTCATATGTTTAGTATAGCCTTCTCCGATGGCAATATAGGATTTATATGTGATAAGTGCAAGGAGACAGTCAGGCTGACGGAGAAGATTTCAGAACTAGAGACACGCATCCAAACTTTAATTGAGGATGGTAAGAATGCTAGATCTTTAGATAGTGTTTTGGATGCGCCTAGCATAGTGAACTCTTTACATGATTCGGTTCCGGCTGAAGTAGAGCCCGTGCAGCAGGGCAGATGGGTGACCGTGAGAGATCGTTCTAGTCGCGGATCAAAGAACCACTCTTCCGTTCCGATTCCCATAACAAACCGATTTGCCCCACTCAGTGAAACACCCACTGAGAATTCTGTTGATTGTGCCCTGGTAATTGGTGATTCGATCACACGGAACGTGAAAATAGAGACACCAGCCACCATAGTCACATGTTTGCCGGGAGCCAGAGCGCCTGACATCAAAGCAAATTTAAAAGTGCTGGCTAATGCTAAACGTAAATTCTCTAAGATCATTATTCATGTCGGCACTAATGATGTTCGACTCCGCCAGTCGGAGATCACCAAAATTAATATTAAAGAGGTGTGTGAACTCGCAAGTACGATGTCAGGCACTGTAATTTACTCTGGCCCCCTTCCTGTATGCAGGAGTGATGAGATAGTTAGCCGATTGGCCTCACTGAACGGTTGGCTGTCGAAGTGGTGTCCGCAGAATAATATAAAATTCATAGACAATTGGAAAAGTTTTTGGGGCAAGCCTGATCTGTTGAAAAGAGATGGTATCCATCCCTCCTGGGCTGGTGCTGCTCTTCTCTCTAGTAATTTGGCTCATAGTCTTAGAGATAAAACATGACAATCTGGGGCTCAGGTCAGGAAGCAGACAGACTGGCTAAACCGACCGTCTGCTAGCGTCCTCACGTCACCAAGGTCAGATAAATCCCATCACATAGAGCCTCTTTCACCTAGATATCATCATATAGAGACTGTGTCTGTTCCCCGAATTTGGAAATCCAAAAAACGTCAGGTTAAAAATTTAATTGATGTTCAACAAATAAAAAACAGATATAATACAGATGAGCAAATGATAAAGCTTGGGTTGCTGAATATTCGATCCCTTACTTCAAAATCTCTCATAGTTAATGATATGATTTCAGATTATAATCTTGATATGCTGTGTTTGACAGAAACCTGGCTAAAACCAAACGATTACATTATTTTAAATGAGTCAACCCCACAAGATTACAGTTATAAACATGAACCTCGTCTGAAAGGCAAAGGGGGAGGTGTTGCTGTAATTTATAGTAATATTTTCAAAACCACTAAGAAATCTAGCTTTAAATATACTTCTTTTGAAGTATTGGTGCTTAATGTAAAAATATATAGTGTAAACGATAAATCACATTTGAGAATTATGCTGGCTACTGTATACAGGCCACCAGGGCACCATAAAGATTTTATCAAAGAATTTGCGGACTTTCTATCAGAATTAGTATTGGCTGCAGATAAAGTACTAATTGTTGGTGATTTTAATATACATGTAGATAATGAAAAAGATGCATTGGGATTGGCATTTAAAGACATTGTAAACTCAATTGGAGTTAGACAACACGTGTCAGGACCTACTCATCGTCGTAATCATACTCTAGATCTAATATTATCACATGGAATAGATGTTGATGCCGTTGAAATTCTGCAGCAGAGCGATGACATCTCAGATCATTATCTAGTCTCATGTAAATTACATTTAGCCAAGGCTGCAAAGCCGACTCCGTGTTATAAATACGTTAGACCTATAACTTCTGCCACTAAAGATTGCTTTATCAATAATCTTCCTAATCAGTTTCATCATCTCAGCATCCCGGATAGCTTAGAAGAACTTGATATTGCAACAGAAACGTTTAACTCTCTCTTTTCCAGCACTTTAGACGCAGTTGCTCCGTTGCGCTTAAAGAAGATTAAAGAAAATAGCCCAACGCCGTGGTACAGCGAGCACACCCGGGCCCTTAAGAGAGCAGCCAGAAAAATGGAGCGCAACTGGAAGAAAACTAAACTAGAGGTATTTCGGATTTCGTGGAAAGAGAGCTCGATTGCTTACAGAGAGGCTTTAAAAGCTGCTAGATCTGCTTATTTTTCAAACCTATTAGAAGAAAATAAACATAATCCAAGGTATTTATTTGAAACAGTGGCTAAACTAACGAAAAAGAAAGCTTCAAGCTCAGAAGTGTCCAAGCAACACAGCAGTGATGACTTTATGAACTTCTTCACTTATAAGATCGATAATATCAGGGACAAAATTATAACTATGCAACCGTCTACCACAGTATCGCATCAGGAAGTGCATTGTAGTCTCCCTGAGGAAAAATTTGATTCATTTGTTGCTATAGGAGAGGAAGAATTCAGCAAACTCGTTAATTCATCTAAATCGACAACTTGTATGTTAGATCCTATACCGACTAAGCTACTGAAAGAGATGTTTTCAGAGGTCACATATCCTCTTCTTAATATCATTAATTCATCTTTGTCTCTAGGATACGTACCAAAAACCTTTAAACTGGCTATGATAAAACCGCTTGTTAAAAAAACACAACTTGATCCTACAGAATTAGTCAATTACAGGCCGATCTCGAATCTGCCTTTTCTGTCAAAGATATTAGAGAAAGCAGTATCTTCACAACTGTGTTCCTTTCTAGAAAGAAATGATATCTGCGAGGATTTTCAGTCCGGATTTAGACCGTACCATAGTACTGAGACCGCTCTCATTAGAGTCACAAATGATTTGCTCTTATCATCCGATCGTGGTTGTATCTCTCTATTAGTGTTACTCGATCTTAGTGCTGCATTTGACACAATTGACCACAACATTCTTTTAAATAGACTAGAAAACTATGTGGGCATTAGTGGAATTGCACTAGCATGGTTTAAATCATACTTAACTGACCGTTATCAGTTTGTAGCAGTAAATGAAGAGATGTCTTATCGATCACAAGTTCAGTATGGCGTACCACAAGGCTCAGTACTAGGACCGCTGCTGTTCACTCTGTACATGCTACCATTAGGAGATATCATTAGGAAACATGGAGTTAGCTTTCACTGTTATGCCGATGATACTCAGCTGTATATTTCTTCAAAACCCAACGAAACTTACCAATTCACAAAATTAACGGAATGCATAGCTGATATAAAAAATTGGATGACTAGTAATTTCCTACTACTAAATTCTGAAAAGACAGAGATTCTAATTATTGGACAAAAAACTTCCACACGTAATAACCCAGAATACTGTCTAACACTTGATGGCTGCTCTGTCAAGTCTTCGTCGTCGGTTAGGAACCTGGGTGTGCTCTTTGATACCAACCTTTCTTTTGAAAGCCACGTGTCTAGTATCTGTAAAACTGCATTTTTCCATCTTAAAAATATATCTAAAATACGCCATATGCTCTCATTGGGAAATGCGGAACAATTAGTTCATGCGTTCATGACCTCAAGGCTAGATTATTGTAATGCTCTACTGGGTGGTTGCCCTGCACGCTTAATAAATAAACTACAGCTAGTTCAAAACGCCGCAGCTCGAGTTCTTACCAGAACCAGGAAATATGACCATATTAGCCCGGTTCTGTCAACACTGCATTGGCTCCCTATTAAACATCGTATAAATTTTAAAATATTGCTGATTACCTACAAAGCACTAAATGGTTTAGCTCCGCAGTACTTGAGCGAGCTCTTAACGTATTATAGTCCTTCACGTCTATTGCGATCTCAAAATTCCGGCCAGTTGATAATACCTAGAATATCTAAATCGACTGCAGGCGGTAGATCCTTTTCCTATTTAGCACCAAAACTTTGGAACAGTCTTCCTACCATTGTCCGGGAAGCAGACACACTCTGTCAGTTCAAAGCTAGACTAAAAACACATCTCTTTGACCTAGCATACACATAACACACTATAGACTTCTATAATTCAATGTTAGGCTGCATAGATTAGGTCAGCCGGAACTGGGAACACTTCCCTTAAATCTTGATGTACTCGCTACATCATAAGAAGAATGGCATCTACGCTAATATTAGTGTCTTTGTTTATCCCGAGGTTTTACCGCAGCCTGCCGGATCCAGGCCGTGTCCAGATCTGACGAAGGAGATCCGCCTGGACCCGATGACAATGCAGTGCTGAAGTATCCACTATCCTCTCCCTATGGAGGATCTCTTTCCCACTCTACAGATAAAGCGTTGTGAATTCCGGCTCGCGTACCCCGAAGTGATAAAATAAAACAAAATTCTCTATCAAAATTTATAGGCAAGAAAAGTAGTTTGTTTAGGCTGGGTTGTATGAATTATAAACCTGCGCACATATTTTAAAAAGCACATAACTATAGAATCAATTCTGAATGAGCATGTGAACGCCGTCAGCGTTAATCACAGGTTCGCGTTTAAAGTCTGATCATTTCGACGGAGGTGAATCAATCAAAGTTAACTTTAGCTGGAAATAACATTATTCAAGAACCGCTATAATGCCAAAACAATCTGTTACCTTAAATTATATGTTTATCTCTGTAAAGCTGCTTTGAAACAATCCATTGTTAAAAGCGCTATATAAATGAAGATGACTTGACTTGACTTGACTTATTATACATTATATTCAACATTATATATAGCAGTTTAATGTAGTACTGACACTAAAACTCTGAAAACTTGAATTTTACCCGTTTTATTTTGGTTGAACTATCCACAATACATATGGTTGCATTTTTGTATCGCGATATATTGTGACGTGATATATTGTTACGCCTCTACTTTGCATTGCTAGTTTGTAAAGAGAACCGAGGCCTATAACGCTGCATCTGTTCAGGCATTGCATAAGATACGCCTGGGATTCACACGGACTCAGTCAGAGATGTGGGAGATGATGTCAGTGCAAGTCATGAACCGATGAAGTAAGAGGATTTACACTCCCTAAACATTTAGTTTCGGTAAACAGAAAAGCAGATGTTCAGGCTTCAAACATCATGTATTAGAAGTCCGGCCTGCAGTTTTGTCCCAGAGAGTAAGAGCATCAGGGTTGAGGAAAAAGTAACTAACTAAACTTATTTCAGTAACTTTAAGAGACTCGGTTCACTTTAGAAAAGCAGTGCAAACAAACATTTAAAAAAAAACATTTTTACCTAAGAAATAATTTCATAATTATCATAAAAGAATCCGTTGTTTCAATTTAGTTGAATTTGTGTTTTTAGCACTTTTTATCCTATTACCTGGTATATAATTTATAAATCAATTACACAGAAACGTTTTTTACTGTTTTTAACGTTTGTTTGTATTTAAATTCGAGGACGCATTAAATTGATCAAAAGTGAGAGTAAATATCCTTATAACGTTACAAACGATTCTATTTCAAACAAATGCTGTTCTTTTGAACTTTCTATTCATCAAATAATCCTGAAAAATAAACGTATGACAGTTTCCACAACAATCTGACCTGTTTTCAACACTAATATGATGATCTGATGCTCAAGAAACATTTATGATTATTATCAGAGTGATTTGTGAAGGATCATGTGACACTGAAGACTGTAGTCTGACACTGAGTAATGATGCTGAACATTTACAGGAATAAATGACACTTTACTGTATATTGACATAGAAAACAGCGAATTTACATTTAATATTTAGAAATATTTAGAATAATATTTCACTATTTTTACTGTATTTTTTCAATCAAATAAACGCAGCTTGACCCCAAAATTCTGAAATAATTATTTTTTTTTTTTACTAAATTCCAGGAACAGCGTTTATGAAACTAACTTGTAGCATATAGAAAAAGATTAACACGCAGATTTGAGATTGGACATCAGACTTGTGTCTAACAAAGTTGTCCTATGACACATGGGTGCATTTTTTTAAATTGAGATTTATACATAATCTGAAAGCTGAATAAATTAGCTTTCCATTGATGTGTGGTTTGTTAGGATAGGACAATATTTGGCCGAAATGCAACTATTTGAAGATCTGGAATCTGACGGTGGAAAAAAATCTAAACATTGAGAAAATAGTCTTTAAAGTTGTGCATTTATGTTCGCGCTTTTGCTGCATCCACTCACAAAAAATTTTTTTTTCTATATATTTATGGTAGGAGATTTAATAAATATCTTCATGGAACATGATCTTTACTTAATATCCTAATGATTTTTGGCATAAAAGAAAAATCTATAATTTTGACTCATACAATGTATTGTTGACTATTGCCACAGATACACCCGTGCGACTCGAGACTGGGTTTGTGCTCCAGGATCACACATGTGTGAACTTTAATGTATACCATAAACACTCCACGTAGCAGAAGAGTCAGCAGTTGAAAGTCTCTCTGGGATATCTGGAGGTTTATCTACACTTATCAACGCTTACAACAGCACACACACACCTCCGTGGCAGCAGAAGATCTTCTCGTCGACGATGGCGGCGATCGGCAGACAGTTGAAGCAGTCCGTGAACGTCTTCCAGAGCTTGATGTTGTAGCGTCTCCTGCCTAAAACATACAACCATAAACATAAGCTTCGAGGTTTATTTAAAAATGAATGGTTCCGTGTTGAGTGGTTAAAATGTAAATTAATAAAAAGACTCTACCGGGACAGAGTCTGCTAAAAATACACACTCAGACTCAGAACTGCAACAGTGCTCAATAATTAATCCTGCTCTGCGTGAGAGTCACACGGAGTTGTTTAATGTGCACATTTAGTTCTTATTGCAGATAAAAACTTGAACACAGTCAAATCAGGTTATGCTTTTGCTTCTGTTCATGTGGAGATGTTAACATGAACATCCATGACGCCTCAGGTTTCCAGCAGGATTACAATATACAGACAAACAAGCTGGACACTTTAAATCAGGATTTAATCAGGATCAATTTGAATAACCAAAAGGTATGTCTAATCAATTGAATTAATAATTTTTTTAAACATTTTCAATAATAGGTCCCTATGAAATATTGTTTTGTTACAGAAATTCAGTCTGATTTAATTTTTCTGGATTAATGGTTAAATACAAAAATGTACAACCATTCCTTTTATTTTTTGGGAAACGGTGCACACAAAAAAAGTTAACAGCTACGATATAAAAAAAAATTAAGAAAAATTGTGATATTCCTTAAAGAATTTTTTTTTTAAATAATTGTATTGCTTTGAATAGTTCTGTACAATAATAATATATTTCAGTCATAATTTCTTCAAGTTAAATCAAACTTTAATTTTTTATTTTACTATTGGCGAGTTGTAGTGAGAAGACATTAGAGTTTCTGCTCATTAACACAGACTTCACATTCATAAAACACTCTTTGTGTTTCGATATTCACAGACACTAGTCCATATCTCAATATGATTAAGTGTACAGCCCTGATTTCCTTCATTCGTTCCATTTTTATGACAGGTTTTCCGCATATGCAGTCATAGGATTCCCTAATCGCGCTCGCATCTCCTGCACACTCACACTCGTCGTAGAAGCCGTAGATGCGGTTGATGGAGGCGCACTCGTGGTTCCCCCTCAACAGAAAGAAGTTCTCCGGGTACTTGATCTTGTAGGCCAGCAGGAGGCAGATGGTCTCCAGAGATTGCTTCCCTCGGTCCACGTAGTCTCCCAGGAACAGGTAGTTGCTCTCCGGTGGGTATCCTCCGTACTCAAACAGCCGGAGCAGGTCGTAGTACTGACCGTGGATATCACCTGAGGGAGGAGAGCGGCTCAGTTACTGAGGGATCAAAAATCACCATTTAATACATGTATTTATAGACACTCAGGAACATCTTACATGCAGATAAAACGCATGCAAGCAAAAAATAATAAAAGAAAAAAATTTATTCACAACCGATCGGAGATACGTGAACAATATCACAGGTACGCTTGCCTAAAGAGACGCGCTTTCAGACGCATTTTATTTAAAGGAGTAGTGTAATATTTAGTGCTGTCAAACGATTAAAATATTTAATCGCGATTAATCGCATTAATGTCATAGTTAACTCGCGATTAATCGCAATTATTTTTATCTATTCTAAATGTCTCTTGATTTTCTTTTTGCCCCATTTTGTCCTCATTGTAATACTCTTATCAACATGGAAAAGTGGATCGGCTTGCTTTGTGCAAATGTATTTAATTGAAAACAACACTGGCATACACTGTGTTCAATTTCACACTAACATTCTCACTTGGAGCAAATAATCTCTCAATGTAACACTGTCCATTAATAAAAGAAAGAAATGTAAGAAATACTGACGAGGTCCTGATACTGACGAGGGGGCGGAGAATTCGCATCAGCTGTGTGTGTGTGTGTGTGTGTGTGTGTGTGTGTGTGTGCTTGGCCATCAAGTGGTGTTTCAGACTGGACGCGCTGCGATGATGATAGCTCAGTTCACAACGACAAAACACACAGATCACTTTGGTCTCGTCAATGGAACCATTTGGCAACTTTTTAAAAGTAAACTTTCCATTCAGAATCTTATTGGCGTCCATTTCGGCGTCTCGCGCTCGTCATCCACTCAAAGCGTAACGTTAACCAACTATTTGGCCGCCTCGCAAGCCCAAACAAGTGTGTGCGGCGCGCCTGTTGTTTTGTTTCTGGTCTAGCTAGATCCGCTTGCGCTTTGGTCGACGAAGCAACAAAACGTCCTCGCGCGGCGCAAGCCATTGAAATGAATGGGTTTCAGCGCAGCGCCGCGTCCTGTTGCAACAGCATGTGAAAAAAACTACAAAGTTTGCTAGACCAAAAAGACCGTTAATCGTGCGATAAAAAAATTGACGCCGTTAAAATGGGTTTGCGTTAACGCCGTTAATAACACGTTTAACTGACAGCCCTAGTAATATTACAATTATTGATTATTTACTCTCCTCAACGAGATCCAAGATGTTCACGTCTTTCTTTCTTCACGGACAATCCATCAGCCATTTTATAACAAAATAAACATTTATATACTTTTTAACCACTAATGCTGGTCTTGCTCTAGCTGTGATGCGACACACGTTACGTGATCAGGGTGAAAGGTCACGCGTGTTCGGCTCATAAATGTAGGATAGTGCGAACAACTCCATCTCATTTTCCAACTTCAAAATTGCTCACATCGTTGTTTGACCTTTTATTTATTTATTTTGTAAATGGCGTTCGACTCAGTCTTTGCACGGCTTTGTAAACACTAAGTCTGTTCTTACGCCTACGTCACGCTTGACCTTTCAACCTGATCACGTAATGTGTGTCGCATCACAGCTAGAGCAAGACCAGCATTAGTGGTTAAAAGTATATAAATGTGTATTGTGTTATAAATGTCCACTGGTTTGTCTAGATCAGACTCTTATTCCTCGGCTGGATCGTGTCGAGACTTTGAAGCTGCACTGAAACTCACATCTGGACCTTCGACCCATTGGACCCCATTCAAGTCACTATATGGAGGAAATGAGGAGTGTTTTCCTCAAAAACCTTAATGTCTTTTCCACTGAAGAAAGAAAGACGTGAACATCTTGGATGACGTGCGGGAGAGTAAATCATCAGGAAATTTTAATTCTGAAGTGAACTACTCCTTTAATGACATGATGTAACTTCAATCAAAGTGCTTACATGTGTGAGAAACGACCGCTCATCTAACCAGACAATTACGTTTATGTTACTCACCGCAGATCTTCAGTGGCGCTTCCAACTCCAGGAGGATCGGCTGGCTGAGGAAGATCTCACGGGATTTCAGGCACAACCCACGAATCTCGTTCTCCTGAAGCTGGACGTTTTTGCCAGGCTTCGATCCTCTCACTGCAAACACACACACAAACAGAGTTAACCAAAGTTGCAGTTCGGCTCTTCGAGCCTCTCGACGGGGAAATTCGTAAAGAGAAAGCAATAAACGATTATGTAATAGTGATTATGTTAGGGATTCACGATATATCGGCCGATATCTGTTCATTTTTAATGTTATCGGCCCGATATGAAAATGTGTCTGATATATTAAAGCTGATAAATAATGCATTTTTCCTTCAGCTGAGACGCTTCAGGTGCGCACTGTTCAACATGATGATTATGAATTGCTTGAAATATGATTGGAATCACTTCAAAAAAGGAAAATACAGTTCAGTGCAACATGTGCAGCGCAAGCCTGTCATATCGGCTACATAACATTATCATGAGAACATCATAATTGTGTGTTTGGGACGTGGATTTTAATGGTGAGACTTTTGCTTTTGTAATCAGGCTCTTAAATATTATACAAAAACTTGGATTTGGATTTAGATTTATCGGCCGATATATCGGTTATCGGCTTTCAAATATAAAGAATTATCGGTCTCGGCCAAAATTTTCATATCGGTGCATCTCTAGATTATGTTTATTAAAAAGACTTGACTGGATCTGATGTTGTTTTAACAGTTTCCCTTGTACACATTAGGCCGGGGACACACTGGCTGCGTGGAGTGAGCGTGGCGTTTCTGTGGTGTGTCCGTTGCGTGGCGGCTGCGTCGCGTTTTCTGTGTCTTTTCACACCAGAAACGTGTCTCACGCGGCGCCGCTGCTGCTAGGTGATACAGGGAGGACGTATTGTGGAAGCCCTATATAGGCTACTTCATGTTAAACATAAATATAAAGCCTACTGATAAAGACACTGTCAGCAGTATTGACAGCAAAATAGACTAGGCCTACATAATATTTCGTTCTGTATTGACAGGTGCAATATTTGAAAATTGATCATTATTTATTTTTAAATTATATGTATATCTGAATTTGTCAAAACCTAGACTTTCAACCATCAAAATGTAATTTATTAATATGTATTCGTGTACAAAATAACATATAAACATCTTTTCCTATTGTATTTTGCCTGGAAACGCTTCCAACACGCTTGCGTGTCGCGTGAAAATAGGCGTCGGTTCTATTTCTAGCATGCACGCGTTTTCCGCGCGGCTCGTGCCGCGCCTGAGACGCGCGTGTCACGCAGGCAGTGTGCAAGCTCTAACCTGTTAACATGGGAGCCGAAATAAAAACGGACACGCCACGCAGCTGAGACGCGCACGCCACGCAGCGTGTCCCAGGCCTTAGTATTATTTTAGTATCATTTAGTTTAGTTTTATATTAGTCTTTAATACGTTTTTATTTTTACATTTTCTTTAGTCATTTTGTTGTTTTTGTGATATATATATATTATATACACACACATACATGTCTATATAGCTTTTATTAATAGTTTTTTAGTTTTAGTTTAGTGCTTCAAGTTAAACTAAACGAAAATATTGCTTTCAACTAGCTGATAAAAATGTTTGTTTTTTTGTATTTTATTTCCTGTTAACGTTATTTCAAGTAACAAAATGTTCTTTTATGGGTTTAGTTAACAATAATAACTTTAGAACGGACTACACTTGTAAGATAAAACCATAGATGTGAACAATTCAATTTAGGGCTGTGAAACGATTAACCGCATCCGAAATAAAAGTTTTACATTATATGTGTGTGTGTGTGTGTGTGTACGGTGTATAACTATTTTGTACATAAATACACACCACAAGCATTTATAAATGTAAGAAATATTTGCATGTACATACTGTATATATTTATATAATTTATATTATATATAACAATTTTACATTAAATAATTAAACATTTTTCTTAAATATATACATGCATGTTTGTGTATTTATATGAACAAAATAATTATACACAGTACACACACATTATGCTAACAAACTTTTATTTTGACGTGATTAATCGCAACTAACCATTTCACAGCCCTAACTCAATTCATCAATGCATGTGTAATAAACAGCCAACACTTGAGTAACCAGCAGGCGTCATCATTTGTGTAATTGTCTGGTTAGTTGAGCAATCGTATCCAGTGTTGCACATCCAAACCCTGCAGTAATTTCAGACAAACATGAGCTTGCAGGAAAAACTGCGGCATTATGTGGATAATCGTGTTGCTTTCTGTGATTCACTGCAACCCAGAAGCATTCAGTTTAGCATCACTTGTCGTCTACTTGCACAGGATCAAAGTGACCTACAGGATTTATCCCTAATGTGTAAAGTAGGGCTGCACATATATAGAGATATCGCAAATGTATATGCATATTGCAACGGCTTGCAATAACTGGGTCATGAACACAAGACTGCTCTCGGCTGAATAACTTTTGTAGCTTTAATAAGAATCCGTATATATTTAATTCATACAGTGAAAACTAAGCAGTGTTTATTTGTACATGTGATTATTCAGTTTCTGTAGTTAATAACCCTAATGTAGGATAAGCTGAACACACTGATGTTAATAACACTTCTTATGCGACAGTAAAACACTGATGTTCACTTCCAGAAGCTGTAGGGATGCTTTACTGGCACGAAAGGAATGTGAAACACGTGTAGGTTATATAACTTTAAATATATTTTAAAGATAATTTAAGTTTATTTTACACACTTTAAGCATTATCGTATCGCATTATTTAATGAGTTATGGCATCTTTCTTCAATACCGTGCAGAAAACCACACGGATCATCCCCGTTTCAACGCAATGCTCGCACACTTCACCTCGATCTGGTTGTTATTGCGCTCGGGGAACAGTCAGAGCCTGCCCTGTTACTGCCCAGCTTTTCTATTTTTACCTCGTGTTTTGAGCAACTGCACACAGCTCTGGACCGAAGCTTGTTTTGCTGGTTACTGGGAGTTAGGGAAGGGTGGGAGGACGGAACGTACCGTAAAGAAATCATTAGTTAATAAAAAGATAATTTTTCACTGAATTACCAGCACAGATATGCTGCGATACATAGAGTTTCTATGATATAAAATATTACATATATATATATATATATATATATATATATATATATATACACACACACACTGGCATTCAAAAGTTTGGGATCGGTGCGATTTTTAATGTTTTTACAAGAAGTCTTTTCTGCTCACCACGGCTGCGTTTATTTTATTAAAAATACAGTAAAAACAACAATATTGTGAAATATTATTCTAATGTAAAATAACTGTTTTCTATGTGAATATACAGTAAAGTGTAATTTATTCCTGTGATCAAAGCTGAATTTTCAGCATCATTACTCCAGTCTTCAGTGTCACATGATCCTTCAGAAATCACTCTAATATGATGATTTGATGCTCATTAAACGTTTATTATTATTATTATCAGTGTTGAAAACTGTTGTGTACAATGTTTTTTCAGGATTCTTTGATGAATAGAAAGTTTTAAAGTACAGCATTTATCTGAAATAGAAAGTTTTGTAACATTATACACTACCGTTTAAATCAAATAAATGCAGCCTTGGTGAGCAGAAGAGACTTCTTTTAAAAACATTAAAAATCTTACCGATCCCAAACTTTTGAACGGCAGTGTACACGTACACACACACACACACACACACACACACAGAAGAGGAATAAATGAGTCATTTGAGTTTCCACTGGCCGCCTGCATAATCTCATTACATGAGAACGAACCCTCACACACAGATGAAGGACTGCCTGACACACACTCCGCACAACAGGCCTGTAAGAGTTATAATAGCAGCCACAACAATCAGCAATGGGCTCTTTTAACGAGTGCTGAGAGACGCTATTCATGAGATGAGGTCAAGTCGCTTCATCACCATTAGCTGAAACTTTCTCAAAGGAATCGTTCACCAATAATGAAAACGCCACGGCACGGCCACCGACGTCACGCAAACGGTTCGTGCGTCTAGTACGAAAAAGTCAAAATCTGCGGCATATTTGATTTTAGTGCCTCGTTTATATTAACCTTTTTGTAACCCATTTTTGATAATCCTTTTTCATAGAATGGGTTTGTGGTAGGGATGTCAATTTTCACAAATTCCCATGATCGATCGTCGTTTAAATTAACGATCAATTAATCGATTAATCGTTAGCATTAATGGCAAACAGCACAGGGTCTGCAAATGCTGCTCAAAAAGCTATCCACCAAATTAATAAGAATGTTTTTTAATCTAAATAAAGGCTTAGTAGGATTGTAAAATGTTTTGATGTGATTGATAAATTAAATTAACTATTTAATATATAAATATAACGACGAATACAATGTGTCACCAACGCCGCCTCATATGCGTGCTTGTCAGAATGTGTGACTGTTGTGGAAGTGCTAGAACAACGCACTGAAAACGGCAACTAAACCCAATGAATTCACAACCATTTAATAAAATAGTGTTCTCATGTTATGTAATATGAAAGTCCCAAATTAACCATCGTTATTATTAGTTGTGCATTCTGCTTGAGCGGCGCGCGCTGAATGAATAACCGTTGAGCACTTTGTTAGCGTTTATTTAACCCAAAGAAACGCATCCTATTTGATATTAATCAGATATATACAAAATAAGCAGAATATTATTATTAATATTACAGAATATTTATATTATATAAAATTATATCTGCACAAAATGACGTGAATGCACAAGTGAACTTAAACTGAGTTACGTGCCATTCAGAATGACTCATATGTTGTGGTGGACGCGCTCAAAGTCTCTGACGAGCTCTTCCTGGAACAACGCGACATGGCATCTAAACCCAAATAATTCACAATGTTTTATTACAATAGTGTTCTCTTTATAATCTTGTGTAATATGACAGTCACAATAGTCATTATTAGTCGTGCATTGTCGTTTGAGCTGAGCGCGCTAAAGATCACGTCGATTCTTAACCAAATGCATCCAATATGAGACCAATCAATCAGATATAGATAAGCGTACACAAAATAAACGATTACAACTTACATTTGCACAAAACAAAAGGCTGCGAATGCACACGCAAACTTATAGTCATGATGAAGGTGTAAAATAGTCCCAAACAACTCAGGTGTGTGCGTGTCATTCAGTGGGACTCAACACTTCACCACACCGGCGCGCTCGCTTACATGTTTCGCGGTTGAGCAGCACGCACGCGCATGATCCTGCTTAATCGATGATCGATAAGTTTTATCGATTAAATGTATTATCGACAATTAATCGATCGTCGATTAATCGTTGACATCCCTAGTTTGTGGAACTTTAAATTTACTGTAAATCAAAATATACTGTATTATTTTATACAAAATATATATTTTACAAAATCATTTTTACTCTAAAATCAAAGACGTATATCTAACCAAGTTGTGTTTCAAATTTGAAGTTGATATCACAAAAATGTAAAGTTCCCATGAGATTTTGTTTAGGCGCTGTATCAAAAACAGCCACCAGGTGTCGTCCACATTCCATTGATTTTTTTTAATGCATTCTCCTGTAACAAATAAATACATTTATTTAAATTTATAATACAAAAAAAATCACTTCTATCACAAAATATGGAAAACGGCAAATATGAAACCTTGAGAGACTGACCTTTCCGATGATATGCGTTTTGTGAAGATTATAAAAATTGAGATTATAAAGTAGTTCAAATAAATTTTCTATTATGAAACCTGACACCGTCCACTAGGGGAGGAGCCCGTTTCCATGGTTACACAACATCCAATTTCGAAATGCTTTTGCACAGGATGAATTTTGAGCTTTCGAATGATACCTAATTTATGATGGTTACTAAAATGTGATACGAAAAAAAGGTAATAAAAAAATACAGAACTTTCATTTGAGTGAACTGTCCCTTTAAATACTGATAGATCTCACTTTATTTGGGATTCAGTTATATAAAATATAATGGAGGGGGTTTTTTTGTATTGTCATTCGTCTTTTGTTTTCAAGTATAAAGCCGTTACCTTAATTGAGAACCTCATTGTTTTACTGACAGACAAACACTGCTCTGAATTGTTAAAATCTAAAATCTGCTAGTTATGTAATAAAAAAAACGAATTGCTCCCTTTAAAAAAGCTTCAAAGCATCTTCCCCAACACACGAGGATCAAGACCGTGACTGCTAGCTTGCATACTGGGATTCACTGTTCCTCCAACTGTTCCTCACAGCAGCTCCACTACAAAGAAAACACAGCTGAACATTTGCCTCCTTGAACACTTCAGAGTGATTAAAACACACTAAATGTGGAACAAAGCATTGAGTTTTGAGAAATGATGTGCAAAGATGATATATTATGATATAATATAAGTATATTCAGTGTTTCCCCTAGAAATTTTTCCAGCAGCATGTTACCAAGGTGCGTTTTGGGGGGGGGGGCCTGTACCTCCGGAAGAACTTTTTTTTTAAATAACCCCTTAAACCATGACTTCTGGCAAGTTTTGTGGATAAATATTTACATTTTGAGACATACAAATACGACACCATCAACAGATTCAAGGTGATTATTGCAGCACGCACCTTGAACTGGTCACAAACAGAAACCTTCATTTTATAATTTTAGACAGGATTTTTCACGTTTTTGTTTTGTGTTCATTTTCAGCTATAAGGTAGATATTGATAGGGGAAAAATGAAATGGCACAACCCAGAAAAAGATTTAGAATTTATTGACAATTTTAGGCCACACCCAATCTGTGAGCACTTATTTTTTACAATTTTTAATTTTAACATTTTTAAAATCAAAAGTTTTAAGTTAACATTATTTAATGCACAATGAATGAAGTGAACAAACATGAACAATCAAGTGTTTTATTTGACTTGACTGTACCTTTATTTAATCCAAAACTGTGTTCGTATTTCATTTTAAAAGACTTTTTAAAAGAGTTATCCAGCCAAGAATAAGCCTAGAACTGCTTTTCTGGCGGACTAATAACAGCACTCGGGTGTCGGTCCGAGACTGTGCTCATGTACTCCTGCTCGTAAAACTACCCGGATACAACCGCACCCGAGTCCACTTTATTCACATATCGCGTTTTTTGCGAGCAAATGCGTTCTTTCAATTGTAGGCGCGCGTGGCGAGATGAAAACATCGTAACATCTCATCTCAACACGACATGTGACAAAAACCAACCGATCAGCTTCGGCCTTTCCGTAACAACATCGACAGCTCGGCGGAACAGCTGATCAGAGCTGTACAGGGAGGCTTTTTATTTCTCATCTCCATAAATATATCTAGTAGTAAAGCTAATGCAAGGGCTAGAAATCAATTAATTCTTTGCTGCTACTTCCTCGTCCTCATGGAGAGCGCCGCTTTCTCCTTTCTAAAAGCGCTTGCTCTCTCCCGTGGCGTCTGTCGTTGCTATGCAACCATGAATAGAGGCGGCCTGGAGAAACGAGCGTGCTTCCCGCGCGCCTACATTTGAAATAACGAATTTGCACACGCAGAAAAACGCGCTATGTGAACGGCCCCTTATGGCAACGTGACATTAGCCTAATCGAAAATATTTCCATATGTGGCTCTTTCCTCCTTGCTGGTCAACAAGTGGATTCAGAGCCACCGCATTAGCAGCGCCGGCGCACGCCACGTCTCAGTGTTTTTAGGTGTGTAAGTGGATGTCGTGATATTACTGATCATGTGAAGATTTTGCAGCGGCGCTACATTGTAGGGGAAACACTGATATTTCATGAAGGTGAGGGTGAAGTGGTGCATGTGTCTCTCCCTGGAATGACACACATTCCAAACTGCACCTTCCCACAGACACACACACACACACGTGCGCGTGAGCTCATATGAACACACACACACATGCATAAGCTCGCATATGAACACAAACACACACATGCGTGAGCTCGCATATGAACACAAACACACACATGCGTGAGCTCACATATGAACACAAACACACACACATGCGTGAGCTCACATATGAACACAAACACACACATGCGTGAGCTCGCATATGAACACAAACACACACACATGCGTGAGCTCGCATATGAACACAAACACACACACATGCGTGAGCTCGCATATGAACACAAACATACACATGCGTGAGCTCGCATATGAACACAAACACACACACATGCGTGAGCTCGCATATGAACACAAACACACACACATGCGTGAGCTCGCATATGAACACAAACACACACACATGCGTGAGCTCGCATATGAACACAAACATACACATGCGTGAGCTCGCATATGAACACAAACACACACACACATGCGTGAGCTCGCATATGAACACAAACATACACATGCGTGAGCTCACATATGAACACAAACACACACATGCGTGAGCTCGCATATGAACACAAACACACACATGCGTGAGCTCACATATGAACACAAACATACACATGCGTGAGCTCGCATATGAACACAAACACACACACATGCGTGAGCTCGCATATGAACACAAACATACACATGCGTGAGCTCACATATGAACACAAACACACACATGCGTGAGCTCGCATATGAACACAAACACACACATGCGTGAGCTCACATATGAACACAAACATACACATGCGTGAGCTCACATATGAACACAAACACACACACGTGCGTGAGCTCACATATGAACACAAACACACACATGCGTGAGCTCACATATGAACACAAACATACACATGCGTGAGCTCACATATGAACACAAACACACACACGTGCGTGAGCTTACTTATATATATGGATTTCTCTATTGTTATATCTGTTGCTTATACTTTTCCAGTGATATCTTATTATTATTTGTTGTTTTTACTATTGATGTTACACTTTACAGCTACTCCCTGGTTTATATGCTTCAATTCCCACACTTAGAATTACACACACACACACATATATATATATATATATACAGGAGTTATCAGAATTGTCTTATGTTGGCTGTTAGTTTGTTTATTTGTTCTGTTTATTTTGTATAAGCACTATATAGTGTCACAATTTGTGTTTGCATAATTACAATAAAAAAAAAAGGTAACACTTTATTTTACAGTGTCCTTGTCACATATGTTACATGTACTTACCAAATTAATAACAGTAAATTATGCATAATTACATGCAACTAACCCTCAACCAAACCCTAATCCCAGTAAGTAGCCTACATGTAGTTAATTAATATTACACAGTACTTAAATGTATAATTACACTGTAACAATGACACCTTAAAATAAAGTGTAACCAAATAAAAATAGATAAAAAATAGTACTCCTTTCTTTATTTGTAAGTGCATGTTTCATTTCTTGAGCTGTAAATATGCAAAACGTGTAATAATCAAACAAATTAATTCCTGAAAATTACACTGAATAGAATCCACTTAATTAATAAAAGCACATAATCACGTGTGCACAAGCATCTGGGATGAGTGCGAAGAGGAGTGCATCCTAAACACTTCAATTCATGAATTTGAGCAGAACTCGGGCTCCAGGACTGCTTTCCCCACCCATGAGCCACGAGCGGGTCCTGGCAGCACACCGGCGTTATGTAACGCGAGACACTGCCAAGGGAACACCAGTATTAGCACCGAGCGTCGCTCATATGTGACTTTCCAGGTCCAACACCCTCAAATTCTCAAATTCAAGGACTTTCCAGGTCCAACACCCTCAAATTCAAGGACTTTCCAGGTCCAACACCCTCAAACTCAAGGACTTTCCAGGTCCAACACCCTCAAATTCAAGGACTTTCCAGGTCCAACACCCTCAAACTCAAGGACTTTCCAGGTCCAACACCCTCAAACTCAAGGACTTTCCAGGTCCAACACCCTCAAACTCAAGGACTTTCCAGGTCCAACACCCTCAAATTCAAGGACTTTCCAGGTCCAACACCCTCAAACTCAAGGACTTTCCAGGTCCAACACCCTCAAACTCAAGGACTTTCCAGGTCCAACACCCTCAAACTCAAGGACTTTCCAGGTCCAACACCCTCAAACTCAAGGACTTTCCAGGTCCAACACCCTCAAACTCAAGGACTTTCCAGGTCCAACACCCTCAAACTCAAGGACTTTCCAGGTCCAACACCCTCAAACTCAAGGACTTTCCAGGTCCAACACCCTCAAACTCAAGGACTTTCCAGGTCCAACACCCTCAAACTCAAGGACTTTCCAGGTCCAACACCCTCAAACTCAAGGACTTTCCAGGTCCAACACCCTCAAACTCAAGGACTTTCCAGGTCCAACACCCTCAAACTCAAGGACTTTCCAGGTCCAACACCCTCAAACTCAAGGACTTTCCAGGTCCAACACCCTCAAACTCAAGGACTTTCCAGGTCCAACACCCTCAAACTCAAGGTCTTTCCAGGTCCAACACCCTCAAACTCAAGGACTTTCCAGGTCCAACACCCTCAAACTCAAGGACTTTCCAGGTCCAACACCCTCAAACTCAAGGACTTTCCAGGTCTAACACTCTCAAGCTCAAGCACTTAATGTGGGAACACACTTATTGTGTCCAACAACAAACGTTGAGGTTCCATCATCAAGTCAAGTCATCTTTATTTATATAGCGCTTTTTACAATACAAATTGTATCAAAGCAGCTTCACAGTGATAACATGAAAATAAATACAAGAAGTTTGTTTCTAGAATAAAATTGCTTCATCGTCCACCTGAAGTAAGGCAGATCAAAAATATTGTTGAATAATTAAATGTCCCCATATAGTAGAAGTTTCGTGCGCGCGTGAACATCATGGCAACGTACAACACAAAGTACCTCACGCGGGAAACACTATGCACGTATTTGAACAATTCACTCACAATTAGGGCTGTCGCGATAACCGCAATACTGCAATACCGCGCTACTGACAGGCAAACCGCAGAGGAATGCAAGTAACCGCAGCAACCGCGAACCGCGTTTTCTTTTTTCATAAGGCCACCCTTCGTAGTTCGTACCATGTGTATTGAATGTTAAGTAAGTTAATAATGATAACAAGACTGTTTATCATGGTGATTTGTACAGAGGCTTCGTGGATTTGCCTAAAGTAACAGACAGTGAATGTGATCGACTGAGCACGTGCGATTACCTGCGTCTGTCTTTGAAGTCAAGTCATGTATATTCGTGAAAAGGTTGCCGTTTCCAAGGAAAGCGAAATATTTGTCGTATCATCCTTTTAACGTGTAACTGTAAGGGTATTTACCATGAATGGCGGCAGCGCTGGTCAGCATTACACAGTGCGAGGAAGCCGTGGGGGGAAAGCAGCGAGTCACGCATTGAATCAATGCCATTGGTTTATTAAGTGAAGCATTGCTTCAGCTTTGCCCAAAAGTGAAGCATTGCTGGCCAGCTGCCTTGAAAAGTGGAGCTCAAAGTTAAAAAATAATTAACACCTTGTTTCATTACATCTATGATTTAAGGAATCAGCTTTTTGAATGTTTTTGTTGAATGAACGGTTTAATGACTCACTCAAAGACAGTCCGTTGGCGTAACAATGTGCGCGCTGAGTGACAGCCTTTCTATGCGCAGAAACGCTGGTTAGTTTCGGTTACATTGTTTTTGTGTATGCTGACCACATCATAACACGTATTTATATAGCAACAAATAAATATAAATACATATAAATAAATAAATGGCGATAATACCGCATATCGCGCTATTGAGCCACTCAAAATTACAGCAAGGGAAATTCCTTCAAGCCCTACTCACAATTACACGTGACTTTGAAATTATTACTGCATTTCGATTGATTTGCATGATTCAAGGTGTGCAAGTTCTATTCTTTAATGCAGGTGAATTATGAAGATCCATGTTTGTGTGTCAAATTATAATTATAAACAACATTTCTATTTTACAATGTCAAAAACACAGTACAAATCATAAAAAACCATACAAAACCTTTCCACCAATCTCACAGCTCATTAATCCTAACACCGTGTCCTAACTACACGCGACGCCTTTTTCACGTTAATCAGAGTTGTTGTGCTAACCAGCCGCGATAGCGACACGCAACGATTCTATTTTAGAAACGGTTTCTATTTTTTTGCGACGTCGCGCCGGAACAACAAACACAAGAAAGTTCAAACAAGTGTATTCTTTGACAAAGATTGTTTTAGTAACACAGTAGCCTATGTATTTTAATTATGTTTAAATGGTGTAATATTTGTGAATTTGATTATGTAGCCTATTATCCATTTTCTTGCGAGTGCCGTCAGGATTACTCTCTGGTGCCGCGCACTAGCCGCGAGGCTCCGCCCACACGTTGCTCTGATTGGCTGTGGGTTGTTTGATTTTGTTTGACAAAATTGTCCCCTGATTGATATAAAGCAAAATCACATGTGTTTGAAAAGTGTCTCATGTTAAAGTCACTGCTGTATGAACTGAAAATGAAAATGGGTGTTGAACCTAATGTCAGACTCCGATGAACAATAAACAAAACACACCTTGAAAAACTCACTAAATCTGTATCAGCAGTGATGAATTTCTTTGCATATATAAATACAGCACAAAAAGGCAAGCGGTGAGTACTAGTGTGATGTAAATACATCTTTTCATGAATCAAGAATTGTACTGTATACAATAGGGCTGTAACGATATGCGATATAAAATCGAAATCGCGATACTCAGGTCCACGATCCTGTATCGCGATGTGAGAAGGCAGAATCGCGATCACACCCCTTCCAACTCCCTGAGTTATCCTTTCTGTCCAGAACCAGGGCTCGAATTTCGGCGCGGGATTGCGGGTATTGCGCATAATTCTAATCATTCCCGCAGGTCTCCCATTTATAATGCGGGAAATTCCCGCAATCGTAATCAACACAGATAATAAAATCAAATCATTCTTTTAACAACTACCTTCCAGACGCAATTTCACAAACAGCGTGTGTTCAGCGGTGCGCGCGCGGCTTCTATCTCTTCTCTCATAATGTGTTGTGCAAGGCAGGCGCTGCATGCAGCGATAATACACACTCGCGTTTTGGAGTCGGGACCATAGACTGTAAAAGTCTTTTTAAGTCTTACCAGTTTAAACATTCAAGCAATTTTAAACTAATCAGTGCTCGCGCGCTCTCTGAGAGATTATTTTCTATGCGCACATTCATAGAAAATCCGCCTCAAAAACAGCTGGCCAGTAACTATTTTTCGCGGATTATATTGCTTTAACACGCAAAATTGTCAATTTCGGTCTTTGTGAGTAGGCTATACTCTAAACATAGTCGGTTTTGTCTTTAATAGGCATAAAACGCATGCCAGTATAATGAACACAGGATCTGTGCACTAGCTCTTAAAGTGACGGAAGCCATATGTGTCTGTCATTAATTTTGTTGTCAAAAAAACAAAAGACGGCTTTAAGTTAAAGGAATCAGGATTAATAGCCTATGTATTTAATTTATTCAGGACTAAAATACTACCCAGTGTTATTTTCCATTTGATTACTTTATTCAGTTTCTGTATGTGAATACTAGTGTTAGACCTATTCAAAAACTTTTCTCTTTATTTGTCTTATTTGTATCTTTATTCTATTGTATTTATTTGTGCTACTTTTTTCAATGTAATTAAACAATTTAAATCAAGCTTCCTTGTGATGTGTAAATTCTTAACAACAATATTACCCCATTGTAAAAATGCAATGAGCGTAAACATTTAGGCAAGATAAATGTAAGAATTTTGTTTGGAAAAAATGCCCCCCCCCCCTCCCCCCCCCTCTCCCCCCCCTCTCCCCCCCACAAAAAAAAAAATGCCCCCCCCAATTTTCCAAAACGAAATTCAGGCCCTGAGAACTTCCACATCTTTAAATTACTATTAGTATTATTTGAAGTTAACATTATAAAACACGTAGACCTACACCACAAAACTAGTTGAGGATAAATTATTTAAAATTTGTCAATTTCAGCATTATGGACGTGAAATTTGCAGCCAAAACTTGAAATATAAATTCTCAGAAAGTGCATTAAATTCAGCGCCGCCGCTCCCACCACGCGCATCACGCGCTGTGCGTAGGGCACCAATGCTGAGGGGGCACCAAAAATAGCCTAATGAAAAATCAATCATCATATCGCGTAGTCATGATAATTATAAAGCCGATATTATTTCAGTATATAAATATTATTAGGCACTTTTTAGGGATGTATATAACAAAACAGGTGGAACAAGAGTATTTAATTGCTCTAGAAAGTAACGATGGCGCCGCCGCCTCAGTGATCCGTTGGATTGCGCGTTAAAAAGTTAAACTGGGGGAATAAAGGAGGAATAATAAGGAATTATGCTTAGGGCACCAAAATGGCTAGCAGCGGTACTGATTAAATTAATCCTCAATTGACCGGCAACACGTCCAACATGCAGATGCATATCCTACGGCACCATCCCGAAATCAATTTAGTTGGAACACAGAACACAACCCAAAAGCAGCAGCCTACACTGCCTAGTATAGTTTAATAATTTGCATAGTTATTATTGTTCTTTGGTGTTTAGATTATACAGGTTTTCCCTAATGTTATTTAATAAAAATACCGGTATTTTTTTCCTTCTCTCAAAATCTCTTTTTTTCACCACAAGCCCCGCCCCCTCAAGCCCCGCCCCCGTGATAGAATCGCGATACGAATCGAATCGTGGGTCAAAAATCGTGATACGAATCGAATCGTGGGTTTGGTGTATCGTTACAGCCCTAGTATACAATAAAACAATAACATTATTGCATAATCACAGGGTTCACTCGCTGACTCACTGTATTTACTGGTTTATTATAATGCATTGCACACAATAAAGCAATAACATTATAAAACAGTTGCATAATAAAACTATAGGCCTAGACTTGCAATAGAACTAAAATATAATGCAGAACTCAAGAATGAGAGTTTAGTGTGTGTTTTGGAATTAGTCAGTCTAGTTTACTGAGATATTTAAACTGTTTTTCACTAAATTAATTTTCCAGATGTTTGTGATTACTGCATAAATAGTTGTTTAAAATCATTTCACATGAGATTACCAGGGATGCATCGATATGAACATTTTGGCCGATATCGATAACCGATAATTCTTTATCTTTGAAAGCCGATAACCGTTATATTGGCCGATAAATCTAAACCCAAAAGTTATATAATTTTTGAGAGCTTAATTACAAAAACAAGTTTCACCATTAAGATCCAAGCACACAATTATAATGTTTTCATTATAATTTTAAATCTTATATGACATACCGATATGATGGCTGAGTTTAGTTTTTGAGATTACACTCTCATGGAGCAATTACAGCTGAACTAAACCAGCAAAAACACATTAATTTTGGCCTGGAAATGACTATATCCAGATTTCAGTGACGAGTGACTCTGATAAACAGTCTTCTACATGGTCAAATCTGCATAATATCATCAGTATTGTATAGCATATTTTTGTATTTAACGATGCCTTAAACTTAAAGGGACAGTTCACCAAGTTCATTGAGTCATTTACTCGCCCTCAAGTTGTTTAAAACCTGTATAAATATCTTTCTTCTGTTGAACACAAAGGAAGATATTTTGAAGAATATTTGTAACCAAAAATTTGCTGTAGCGCTACTTTTCATAGTACTTTTTTTTTCTCTCCATACAATGGAAGTCAATGTTGTTTGGTTTCCCATATTCTTCAAATTATCTTCTTTTGTGTTCAGCAGAAGAAAGAAACTCATACAGGTTTGGAAAAATTGAGTGTGAGTAAATGACACTATCTTTTAATTTTTTGGGCGAACTAACGTTATCCCTTTAAGCACAACACGTAGAGTTCGGCTGTGTCTCATATCACAGTGACTGCCTATGTAGACTATGTAGAGTAGCTATTATGGTATAACTCCAAATTCGCAAACGTTCTAAACGCGCCATAAATGTCGTATATGTAGGGAACTACATATACACTGTATATTGTGTATTTGACACACAGCCACTGATGTCAATGAGGAGCTAACGCTCAGCTAACCCTGTTAGCTCAGCTCGACAGCTCTAAATACGAGCCAGATAGCTGACAAATCAGACATATAAATATTCATATACTACAACAACAACGATTTTGTAATTATTTACCTCATTGTTAGAATATGTTAGCCGTTGCTTGACTGAAACTTACCCTCGAGAAGGCGCTGAATGATGCTGTCTATGTTGAGTTTGTCGATGTCAGCCATGACTAGCCGAATGAAACACAAACGCCACCACTCAAAACACACCAGAAACGACAAATAAAAGTATTCCGATTACAAATGAACAGATTTTTTACACAAAAGGTAACAAATCGCGTGTTTGAGCGGGCCGTCAGACGCGCGTGCTGCGGTGGAGGCTCGCCGGCTCTGCGGAAGGACACACATTACAACACAAACACATATTCAGAAACAGCACAGATGCTGTAAACCGGTGCGCGGATGAATACAGCACAGCTGCATGAGGGAGGAAAAATAGTGCGGAGGAAATGAGAGGGAGCACAGCCGACTTTCACAATAATGTGTGACGACGTTGAATGTTAATTAGTATGAAATACTTTTAGTTATATAACATTTATATAAAGAATACGTTTTACATTATTTGAATGACAACTAACTAACAGCATATTCCTTCACATTACATCAACACAAAAAAAAATTAGGCTATATTATTTTATTTGTAAATATAGCATATTTAAAGATCATGCATTTAATTGATGCTGATTTCAATTTAAAATGTACAGTACTTCTTTTACTGTTGTATCCTCGTTTTACAATATTTTTACTGGATGAGGGAACATGTTGATGCTCAGCATATTTCATCATCTCTTCTTTTAGGAAATTACGTTTTCTTGAGATTTTTCACCATTAGCATCCTGATATCGTCAGATTGCAGAAGGAACACTGAATAAACCAGTGACGCAATTCTGTTTTATATGCATCACTGCACAACAACATTGTGTTTAAAATGTAGTCCTAGAAAAACGTGCGACTTTCATTAAAATTATTTGGACAAACAGAAAGATATTTAAATACATATATTTTAGAAAGTAAGTTTCAGAGTGAAAGTGTTTCTCAGATGAAAAAGACATTTGTCTCATGTTTAGAGACCTGTGCTGTCCTCTAGTGTTCGTCATTGTGCAGTGACTTTCCTTTCCTTTCCATTCAATTCGATTTATAATTGTGAATTAGAACTGACAGAAAGAATTCACTGAATTGCAATTCAAAGAAATTCAACACAGTCACACCAAACATATGCGGTAGCAGAAAAAACATGAATAATAACACCCTGGTGATGTGTAGAATATCTGATATACAGCACAATGAAATTTTAACCAATGTTTTCAGAATGTGACAGAAACTCATACAGGTTTGGAACAACCTGAGGATGAGTAAATGATGACATAATTTTCATTTTTGGGTGAACTGTCACTTTAAGATAGTTCTATTATGCTTTTATAGAATCTTTTTGGCATATGGGGTTCTTTGAAATTAAATTCCAGAACACTAGGATTCTATATAGACTTTTTTTCTAAGAGTGGACATGGCAGATATTTTTATTTGTTTTTTAGAAAACAAGACCTGATTTCTTAAATTCCCCCGGTAATCAATCATTTTATCCCTTGAAACTCATCTTTGGTCAATAAAATTTCATATTCAAATGTTGTTGTTTTTCTATAAAAAGAAAAAAATGTCTTCATGCTTTAAAATATCTTGAATGTAACTCGACACCCATGCCTCATTTAGTATGCGCGGTTCTATGAATATGCAAATGAGCCCCGCCTCCACTCACTCACTCAGCTCAGAGATCCACTGGTTGACGATCACACGTTGATCTGATTGGTTACAAGGTCGTTTGTGACGTCAGAAACACCAGCGATTTCAAACCGTGTTTTTGAGACTGTCTTTGGTTCACTGCAGTTTTAAGCAGGAAATACTCAGCAATGCTGTCGACTTATGAACTTACACACGGTGTGTCTTAAAGCGTATTAATAACACCACATACACACATAAACAACATTAAACAATGGATTTACACCACAGGGGGACTTTAAATGATTTTGATTCTCAAGTCTTTATTTTTTTTTAATGATTTGTAGAAAACAATCTTTTTTTTTCTATTTTTTGCATTGTCGAGATAATGAAGGTCCCGAGTGTGTGTGACAGCGGGATCAGACAGAGTGTGTGTGAGTGTGTGTGTCTGTGTGTGTGTGTGTGTGACAGCGGGATCAGACAGGGTGTGTGTGTGAGTGTGTGTGACAGTGGGATCAGACAGAGTGTGTGTGTTAGTGTGTGTGACAGTGGGATCAGGGTGAGCTGCTCATTGTCTCGAATCGTCAGTATTAGATTACACACAGAAATAACAGCGCAGCCTTTGACTTTATCCTGCCAGAAAATAAGAGAACTGACACCTGTTCTGTATGGGATGATTATAGTATCAAAATGATTAACACGTGCAAGCACACTTATCAATGAACTTGATACATGTTGCAGAAATGTTTTATCCATGACTTTCAACTTGCGTGTGCAAAATTCAAAATTGAATGAATGTGAAGCAATTTGTTCAAATAGAGACATTTTTGTGAATACAAATGTTTTCCTTTGTATTAGTGTATCATAATTTGCACATACAACACAGAAGATGTGCATGTGTGGATCAGGTGACACGCGTGCATTCATTGACGTCTTTTCTGAGTCGATCTCATTTGATTCATTTGCATTTTGAGACTTTCTTTTCGCGGTTTTTAAGCATTTCACAACCCACACACAAACAACTACAAATGAATAGGCCTGGTGCTAATTATTAATGTGTGCACAACTACCCATCTATTTGACAAATTCACAAATGTGCGTCACTACATTTAAACTAATACAATACAACTTGTGTGTGCAAAATCCAAAATCACATGAATGTGCAGCATTTTGTACAAATAGACATAGTTGTTAATACAAAACCTCGATTTTGTATTAATGTAGGCCAGAATTTGTGCATGCAACAAGTAAGATGTGCATTTGTGGATCAGGTGACACGCGTGCATTCATTGACTCGTTTCTGAGTCGATCCTATTTGATTCATTTGGATTTTGAGACTTTCATTTCGCGGGTTTCGCCTGGCAAGATCCACACACACTGTCTGAGAAAAGCTGCTACCACTAGATGGCAGTGTTCTGCTAAAACAGACAACGGCAGCATAATCAAGCGTTCTTCCGCATTTAAGACGCTTAATGAGAGTGATATTGATGCACCAAATTTAGTACACAATAATATAGGCCTACCTTATTAATAAAGCATACTTTATTGAGGCAAACATTAGATCAGATTATGAACAACACCCATAGAAAACCATTAGTTGCATGTTCAATACGGTATATTGGCTATTGACTATTGAGTTTAAATATCACCGTCTTACGGCATGACGTTAAGCTTTTTCTTTATAATATGCTCTATGGGAGGGAAATATATCCTACAGACAAGAGACTACAAGAACGCAACGAACGGCGTTTCAAGTTAATGGCATTTTCCTTCCCGTTAAAAAAAGGTGAAATTTCGCAGTTGCGTTAATATTATATGCTTATTTTTATCTGACTACACACTGTATACATAGTATACAAGCTTTGGAATTTGAAAATGTCTGTTTTTAAATATTAAAGACGATTTTCGCAGTACATTTGTTTTCCCTTGACCCTTAGGCTAAGCCACTGTTATAGGCTATAGTCTTAGCACGATGAGTTTTAACAATATGCAACCATTGTATATCGACATGAAATATTAATTGAAAATCAACTGGCGTAGCGGGCCTGTAACTGCATTCTACATGAGAATGCTTTGACGCGCTAACCACAGCTCATGGTGCACAAGGGAACGTCTGCCAATTTCACTAACTGTGTTAAAACCACTGATCTATATAATGTCATTCTATATAGATCAGTGGTTAAAACGTATAATTTGTTTTTATTCAAATTACTTTTAAAATTTAATAACAGACATTTTCAAATTCCAAAGCTCGTAGAATGTTTCTGTAAGACTGACTTACAAGTAAAATTTGGACAATACTTCCCTTCATGTAGCCTGTATTCTGCAGAAAAATACTGTAATTCACCAAAAGGGTTTTTTCATGCAAAATGGTTGTAGTATGTTCCTATAGTGACTAGACTGGCTTACTACAGGTGCAATTGTCCCAATACCTCCCTTCATGTAGCCTATTTAAACAATTATTATTTTATATAAAAATTACTGTAATTAACCAAACGGGTTTTTGGTGACTTAGCCTACTACAGGTGAATAATGTAAAATTTCACCTGACTTATCACTAGGAACGTAGGCTACTACAACCTTTGGAACATGAATAGAAAAACAATTTACAGTAATTTAAAAAATTGTACCGTTCAGTCGAGATATTGGCTGGATATACAGTAACAGTAGGCTAAGTCAGTCTGCCCACTAGACTTCCAAGGTTATAATATAACCTTGGAAGTATGTTCATTTGAATGAATGACTGGACGTTTATATATATTTTTTTGACTGAGTGGAATTTGCAGATGGTCCCTTTATAAAATGTGGCGAATATTAAAACTAAAACTTACTTCACTGCGCTCTCGGACCGGTTGCTCTCCCATTCACATGCAAAGTTAAACGCAACTGCAGGATTTCATGTTAAGCTTTTTCTTTTTAACAGGCTCGGGAAGGAAAATTTTATTAACTTGAAACGCCGTGCGTTGCGTTCATGTAGGCTAGTCTCTTGTCTGTAGGCTATATAGTTTTCCTCCCATAGAGCATATTATAAAGAAAAAGCTTAGGCCTAACGTCAATGCAGGATGATATTTAAACTCAGTAGCCAATCCACCTTACTGACCATGCAACGCGCGATTGCACGTTAAGCGTTTTATAATGGTTTTCTACGGGTGTTGTTCATAATCTGATCTAATGTTTGCCTCTATAAAGTATGCTTTTTTAATAAGGTAGGCCTATATTATTGTGTACTAAATTTGGTGCATCAATATCACTCTCATTAAGCGTCTTAAATGCGGAAGAACGCTTGATTATGCTGCCGTTGTCTGTTTTAGCAGAACACTGCCATCTAGTGGTAGCAGCTTTTCTCAGACAGTGTGTGTGGATCTTGCCAGGCGAAACCCGCGAAATGAAAGTCTCAAAATCCAAATGAATCAAATAGGATCGACTCAGAAACGAGTCAATGAATGCACGCGTGTCACCTGATCCACAAATGCACATCTTACTTGTTGCATGCACAAATTCTGGCCTACATTAATACAAAATCGAGGTTTTGTATTAACAACTATGTCTCTATTTGTACAAAATGCTGCACATTCATGTGATTTTGGATTTTGCACACACAAGTTGTATTGTATTAGTTTAAATGTAGTGACGCACATTTGTGAATTTGTCAAATAGATGGGTAGTTGTGCACACATTAATAATTAGCACCAGGCCTATTCATTTGTAGTTGTTTGTGTGTGGGTTGTGAAATGCTTAAAAACCGCGAAAAGAAAGTCTCAAAATGCAAATGAATCAAATGAGATCGACTCAGAAAAGACGTCAATGAATGCACGCGTGTCACCTGATCCACACATGCACATCTTCTGTGTTGTATGTGCAAATTATGATACACTAATACAAAGGAAAACATTTGTATTCACAAAAATGTCTCTATTTGAACAAATTGCTTCACATTCATTCAATTTTGAATTTTGCACACGCAAGTTGAAAGTCATGGATAAAACATTTCTGCAACATGTATCAAGTTCATTGATAAGTGTGCTTGCACGTGTTAATCATTTTGATACTATAATCATCCCATATAGAACACACACACACACACACACACACGTGATCCAATGATGACAATCACTGACGTCACACAGGAAACGCATCATTCACAAACATGAATCTGAAGTTTGGGTAAGATTTGTAATGTTTTTAAAAGAACTCTCTTCTGCTTACCAAGGCTGCATTTATTTAATTAAAAAAGCAATAATAAAACAGTAAAATATTGTAATATTTTTTTCTATTTTAATATATTTTAAAATGTAATTTATTCCTGTGATCAAAGCTGAATGTTCAGCATCATTACTCCAGTCTTCAGAAACATTTATGATTATTATCAGTGTTGAAAAGAGTTATTTACATTTTTATTTCAGGATTCTTTGCATAGAAAGTTCAAAAGAACAGAATTTATTTTAAAATAGAATATATTTTGTAACATTATAAATGTCTTTACTGTCACTTTTGAACAATTTAATTCGCCCTTGATGAATAAAAGTATTGATTTATTTCATTTCTTTCCCCCAAAAAATAAAATGAAAAATTTTTACTGACCCCAAATTTTTGAACGGTAGTGTTTAATGTTACATTAGATTATATTTCAGATAAATGCTCTTTTAAACTTCATCTCTAAATAAACTGTTCATCAAATAATCCTGAAATAAAAATTTAAATAACTGTTTTCAACACTGATAATAATCATAAATGTTTGTTGAGCATCAGATCCTCATATTAGAGTGATTTCTGAAGGATCATGTGACACTGAAGACTGGAGTAATGATGCTGAACATTCATAAATTACGCTTTAATATATTCGCATAGAAAACAGCTGTTTTACACTGTAATAATATTTCACAATATAACGGTTTTTTTGTGTATTTTTAATCAAATAAATGCAGCCTTGGTGAGCAGAAGAGACTCTTTTATAAACATAAAAAATCTTTTGACTGGTAGTGTGTGTCTAGTCAAACTCAGCTATAAATCCATTATTTACACACAATGTCTAATTCGATTGAAATTAAAATAGAATTGGAAAAGGATTTTACAACAGTAAAAACAGGATAAAATCATTTACACTCGCATCAATATTTCATGTTCATTTATTTATTTACCTATTACAGTATTTTGCAGGGAAATGTTGTCAGGTTAACATGCCAAGAATACAGCTCAATCATATACGTTAAAAAACATCTGACCATTCTCACTTCAGTGACCTCAGGTTTCACACCTGTCAATCATTAATCAGTGGGCAGGTCCGAGCGCGCAGGGGAGCGCTGTGATTGGCTGAGGCCTGGACGGATTACTCCTGGTCCTTCTCCTCTCCGTGAGTGATGATGTGCACCAGATTCTTGTAGTCCAGGTTTCCCGCAACATCTGGAGGGAAAGCGTTGAACATCTGCTCCATCTGAAAAAGCACACGGCATCAGTCGTCAGTCAGTGATGATGATGAAGATGTCACTGTAACCATGGTAACCGTCAGCATCAGCACCAGCCTCACCTCCTCTGTGGAGAATCTGTCCGCCTGTGTGGTCAACATCTCCGTGACACTGAGGAGAGAAAACATTTCAGCTCAAAATAACCTCAAATCTCTGGGTCTTGTTTCCAGTCCAAATATCAAAAAAATCTTTAAAATCAAGATGCATTTACTAGATGAGCAGAAAGATATTATTAAGTATTAAATATAAAATTAAGTGAGTTTTGCTTAATACCTCCTGTAACACATCTTTCCATCGAAGCCCTAAAATTATACTTTTTTTTTTTTTTTCCAGAAAGCTTATATTATTTCATTTTTGATAATATTTTTCTATTTTTTAATGCCATTTTTTGGGGCGATTTTTTGTCATTTTATATTTTATTCAATAAATAGTAAATAAATAGTCATTTAAGCACATTCTTCACATTAAAAATTAAAAATAACTCACAATTTCATGCATAACCCTTTTAATTCAGCTCTAAGTATCTTACATTGTGAGTCTTTGAGCTCTTGTGGGAAATAATAATAACACATGATATTTGATGCCTCTAGATGGGCTTATAGCTGCTGTTCCGCTGGGTCCTAAAGCCAGTTCACTTCAGTGTGCATTCACACACACATGAACACATTATACAATCATTTATTGGTAAAGTTTTAGCATTTTTGAGCATGTTTAGGGTTTTTCTATGTGAACTGAAGCATTCCTCGCATTACAGTCATTCCTAACGGGCTCAAATTGATTTGTTACTTTTTTAAATTTCAACCACAAACTCCTCGAATCCATAAAATTTTTGTGTGTGTGTATTCGTGGTTCAAGTGTGACAAAAATGCTGGGGTCTTGGACCCTCTGATGAACACAGATGTAAAAATGAGTTTCGGGTCGAAATGACCCGCACATACGCATTTGTGCAAAGCCAAAAAACAGATTTCCCCACATTTCCCCAGTTGATTGCTCAGACAACACATTAATAACGCTGAATATCCTACTACTCCTTCTTCAGGATCCCCTTGCCCTCAGGGTCGAACACCTTGAAGGCGTTCAGGATGGTCTCCTCGGGATCGGCTCCTGTGAGAAACACACACTCTGTGATTGGCAGAACTTCAACATGTCACATGATCAGCCGAGGCTCCTGCAAACCTGCCTTTGAGTTTCTCCCCGAACATGGTGAGGAACACGGTGAAGTTGATCGGGCCCGAAGCTTCCTTCAGCATCTCGTCGATCTCCTCCTGCTTCACATTCACACGCCCTGCGAGCCACAGGAGAGGAGCATCATGGGACAGCACAGGAGAGGAGCATCATGGGACAGCACAGGAGAGGAGCATCATGGGACAGCACAGGAGAGGAGCATCATGGGAAGTGGGATTCAATACATCTATTAGTATCCCAAACCAATTTTTTTTAAATAATAAAGTATCGCAAACCTAACCAGATCTAATATGGTAAAGTGATTTTTTTTGTTGCCAAGAGTTTTTAGTCCTATTTCTGTTATTAATTTGACTGTCATACATAATATCTTTATCAGCCGATAAAAGCAATGTATTTAAAAAAATAAACAAACAGCTGGGTTCGTCCATATTTGACCCAAACATGGGTTGAAACAACATTATATATAATATTGTGTGTGTGTGTGTGTGTGTGTGTGTGTGTGTGTGTGTGTGTGTGTGTGTGTGTGTGTGTGTGTGTGTGTGGATTGCTGGGTTGTTTCAACCAAATATTTGGGTCAAATATAGACAAAGCTCTTGGTTTATACTCTACATATATATATAATAGTAAATTCATTTACATTTAGTAAAAAAAATTAAATACTTAGATATTTTATTATTTAAATTGAATAAAAAATATAATTTAGTATCTATATATATATAAACACACACACACTTATTTATCTTAATTTATATTTATAAATTGTATAAATTTATATAAATTTATATTAATATATTAATTAAATATTGAATTAAGTAAAAAACATTGTACATGTTTGATGATGATGATGAAGATGATGAAGATGATGAAGATGATAATGATGATGAAGATGATGATGAAGATGATGATGATGATGAAGATGAGGATGAAGATGATGATGATGATAAAGATGAGGATGAAGATGATGATGACGATGATGATGAAGATGAGGATGAAGATGATGATGACGATGATGATGAAGATGAGGATGATGATGATGATGATGAGGTTGATGAAGATGATGATGAAGATGGTGATGATGATGATGATGATGATGATGAAGATGATGATGATGGAAATCCAAAGAAAGATTGATTAATTAGAAAGAAAGAAACAAGAAAGAAAGATTAGTTAGGAAGAAAGAAAGAAAGAAAAATAAATAAAGATTAGAAAGAAAGTAAGAAAGAAAGAAAGAGATTAGTTAAAAAACAAAGAAAGAAAGATTAGTTCGAAAGAAAGATATATAGATAGATAGATAAGTTAGAAAGATATAAAGAACAAAATATTAGTTAGAAAGAAAGAAAGAAAAAAAGAAAGAAACAAGAAAGAAAGAAAGAAAGAAAGAAAGAAAGGAAAAAAAAACAAGAAAGAAAGATTAGTTAGAAAGAAAGAAAGAAAGAAAGAAAGATTAGTTAGAAAGAAAGAAAGGAAGAAATGGTGGTGTGTTCTGCTTTGACTGACCGAGAGCTGCGAAGGTGTCCCTCAGGTCGTTCTTGTCTATGAAGCCGTCTCTGTTCTGGTCCATGATGGTGAAGGCCTGAGACGGGAGAGAAGAGCTCATGATCCCAGAGGAGGCGCTTATCATCACTAACCCTAACCATAACCATGAAGAGGACACTGGAAAACTGGGAATATCCTGCAAAAGCTCATTTATTTCAGTAATTCAACTTAAAAGCTGAAACTAATATATTATATAGACTCATTACGTGCAAAGTGAGATATTTCAAGCCTTTATTTGTTATCATTGTGATGATTATGGCTTACAGATATGAAAACCTTTTCACAATATTCTAATTTTGAATTTGGGGTTTTCATATCTGTGAGCCATAATCATCACAATTGCATCAAAATTACAAAAAAACTACATCAGTGATAATAAAAGAACACCGTTTCAAACTTCATGAGATGAATTGTGCTCTGGTGTCTATGTTACTGAAGAATAAGATGTAACTATAATTGAATATGAATATGACTATGAAAAGTGGCTCAGATAATTTGGCCTTGTGGGAATTTGATGAGAACTATTGTTGAGCTCCGGCACACAATGCCACACATGTGCCAGTTATCCTAACAGAATCCAGTCAATCTGGTATGTTAAGAAGAGTCTCTATAAATATATATTTCAGCCCTCAATAGGGATCAGACAGGAATATCATATTCCATAGGGAGCTTTAAAGACAGACAGACAGCAGCTGCTCTCTCCAGGCGAATCAAAACACTCCCCAGAAACTGCCAAATGAATTCATTTTATCTTGTACTTAATATTTTGTATGTTAGGGGGATTTTATGGTACTAAATTATATTTATGTAGTAGTTATGATCCATTTATGAGCATAGAGCTGAAAATTAAATGTCCATGTTGAAAGATTTTTAAAGAAAGTGTCTTTTTTGAAGATATTGGCAGATTATTGCTGAATTGAAAAAAAGTTAAAACTTAAGCACTGCGAAAAGTTATAGAAGTTTACATTTTATAAAAGTTATAATTTTATTGTTACGAAAAATGCACAAAAATACTAATTTCCATTTTTATATGAAATATATATATTCCAAAACATGTTTTACTCTACAACTAAAAAAAATGTTTTTATATATATTTATACACATTTATACATGTACCAAGTTTCGTACCAATCTTACGGAATAGAAAAATCCGAAAAAAGTACAATTTAACTTTATTCGCTCAAAAATGTCCGAAGAGCACCAGAGGGATAACGCGTCTGAAATCATATTTAAATCTGATTCAAAGCCACATAAACTAAACCCGCGCAGACTGAAGCTGTTTGCCGTCACTGAGCAAACCTGCTGTGGAATATGCATGAATAATATTTGAGGTTTTGTGTTTTTGGAGTCTGAAAGCCACTCTCAAGTCCTGGGAGATGTAAAAGATGACAATATCAGTGCTAAAGAACCTTTAACATCCATGGAACCACTACAGGTTCTTTTTAGCAGAAAACCAGGTCTTTTAGATAAAAAAACGGTAAAAGACTGTAAAAATGCTACGGTGAAAAACTGTTAATTGGTTTGCAGAAAGTTTCCGCAATATTAACAGTGTGATTGGTTACATTTAATGTCATTTCACAGTAAAATACCGTTTTTACCGTAATTTACAGTGAAACCCTGTAAATGTTCATTCCCACAATTCCCTGCGTGACACTTCACATTTGATGTGTTTTTGCTGAAATAACTGTTTCTTCATAGTTTTTCTTCCTTGTTTCTAATCTGTTATGTACATTAGGGGTTTATGTTACATTTAATGTTGTTAAATGAATGTTTATTGCATTTTTACAATGTCGTGTGTGTTTAGTGTGTGTGTGAATGACACTGTGCAGCTTCTGTATATTAGTATTAACTTTAATGTCGAAAAACTGATGAGCTGTGATTGATCATGTGACTCTCATCTCCGCTGTGATTGGTGGATATCAGTGTATTGCAATAGTACAAAACAGATATTAATACTTCAATAGATCGGTAAACTAAAATTATATCAGATAATGACATATTTTTTTTACTGTATATTTAAGTTCAGTCTGTAAAACCTAAAACGTTGCTACTGTATTTTTTACAGTAGATTTCTGGCAACCACAGCTGCCGTTTTTTACCGTAAATTCTACGAACTTGTTTTTTTACAGTGCATGTTTAAGAGTGTAGAGGTGTTACGCTGGTTTCAGGAAAGCCATCAGACCTCCTTGAACTCCTGGATCTGAGCCTGTTCAAACATGGAGAAGACGTTGGAGTTCGCTCCGTCCGCCGACCTCTTCTTCGCTTTCTTGGGCGCCTGCACAAACCAAACTCTCCTAAACAACAAGCTTTACCTTATCATTGCAACTTCAGTAACAAAAACTGCTCTAAAGTTCCATTCATTCCCATTAATCAGTTCAAACTATAAACGAATCAATGAATCAATGATTCAACTCAATGATTCATTTGCAGCATCGCTCTAAAATATTGGCATTTGTCAACAAGGGAAAAAAAGAAAGTTCTTTGTTAATATGAAGGAATTTTTCTGTATTGATATTTTTACATGTGTTTTTAGCCGTATTTTTAATTGGCTTGAGTTTTAAGGTTGAAGTAAATGTCTGTAAACTGAATAGATAATGAGCTGGTCATTTTCCACCAAGACATTCCCTGTTTTATATTCAAATGTGGTCACACTTTACAATAAGCTTCATTAGTTAACATTATTTAACTACCTTAGTTAACATAAACTATAAGAACAATACTTCTGCAGCATTGATTAATCTTTGGTGATCTTAATTTCAACATTTACTAATACGTTATTAAAATCAAAGGTTGTATTCGTTGACATTAGTTAATGCACTGTGAACTAACATGAACAGCTGGATTATTATTAACTAACATTAACAAAGATTAATAAATACTGTAACAAATGTATTGCTCATTTTTAGTTCAATACATTATGCTAACTAATGAACCTTATTGTAAAGTGTTACCAAAAATGCACATTTGTTAGTGTATTGTTATATTAGAGCATGATTAACTATGAGTAAACACAGTTTTCTTGATTATTTTTATCAAACACAACAAAAATGCAGCAAATAAGATGCTAAAAATGAAATAAACTATGGATAAAAGTCTAAAGATTTCACTGAGTTGAGTTTTACAGGTGTTTAATAACCATATATTTAATTGGGTTGAGTTTTAAAGTTGAAGTTCGTAAACTGGATAGATAACGAGCTGGTAATTTTCCACCAGGCCTGTTTTTAAATTAAATGTATATTTGTACTTATGTATTGTTATATTAGAGCATGATTATGAAAAACCTACCTCGATTAATTTTTAACAAACACGACATAAGTGCCACGAATAAGATGCTAAAATTGGAATGAACATGAATTTGACTCAATATTTACTTTAAGAACTTTTAATTATTTAACAATTTTATTACTTTTTACATTTTATTTTTTGATTCATCCCTGGTATGTTTTTGAAACTGACACAAATAAGAATAACTCATGTACAGTATTGTTATATTAGAGCATGATTAACTATGACTCTTCCTTGTGATAGTAATTTAAGCGAAAACACAACATTTTCTTGATTATTTTTATCAAACACAACATAAATGCGGCAAATAAGATGCTAAAAATGAAATGAACACTAATTGTACACAATATTTACTCATATTATTATTTGATTCATCGCTGGTAAGTTTTTGAAACTGACACAAAGAAGAATATTAATAACTGTATATATAATTAATAATTAATAGGCCGATTAATAACTCTCTCTAAAATCCCTCGTCTATGAGCGCGAGCGACTCCCGGAGCATCAGTAAATGTGGATACTCACCATGAGGACAGTGAGGATCCCGAATGCTTCTGGACAATGGGTTCGGATGGACGGGCTTTTGTAGATTAGCTGTGCGGTTCTGAGCCGATATAAATAACACATGCCCTGTTTAGGAAGTGACAGGTAGATGATGATCCTCAACACACACACACACACACACACACAGAAGCGTGATGTAGGAACAACAGTGGTTTAGGATGACAGGAGCCTGTTCTCTGGAGGACAGAAGAAGCGTTCAGCTGTTTGGTGCCGATGATGGTCCGTGTAACGCTTCACAATTCAATTTTCTGACCATACAATGCAAATGCAAAAATGAAAAATTGAAACCAGACATTAATTTTTTTTGTTTTTCCAGTTACATTTTCAATGGATAGTTGCCTTTTTCCAGTTGCCTTTGCCTAAACAAACATTTGAATAAATGAAATCAAACTGATTTTAAAAAATTAGAAAAACAGAAAATCAATTTCATTTATTTAAATGTTTGTTTCTGAAGTCACAATTTAGCACAAGGAAAATTAAAAAAAAGAGAGAAAAAGGCAACTATCCATTGATAATGTAACTGGAAAAACAAAAAAAATGTATGTCTGGTTTCAATTTTTCATTTTTGCATTTGCATTGTATGGTCTGAAAATTGAATTGTGAAGCGTTACACAGACCCAATGATCTCTCCTCACTTCTTATTTATTTCAGGGGTTCAGAGTTTCAGTGTTTCAGAGTTTCAGAGTTTCAGAGTTTCAGAGATTCAGAGTTTCAGAGTTTCAGAGTTTCAGAGTTTCAGAGATTCAGAGTTTCAGAGTTTCAGAGATTCAGAGTTTCAGAGATTCAGAGTTTCAGAGATTCAGAGATTCAGAGTTTCAGAGTTTCAGAGATTCAGAGTTTCAGAGATTCAGAGATTCAGAGATTCAGAGATTCAGAGTTTCAGAGTTTCAGAGTTTCAGAGATTCGGAGTTTCGGAGTTTCGGAGTTTCGGAGTTTAGGAGATTCGGAGTTTCGGAGTTTCGGAGATTCAGAGTTTCAGAGTTTCAGAGTTTCAGAGATTCGGAGTTTCGGAGTTTCGGAGTTTCGGAGATTCGGAGTTTCGGAGTTTCGGAGATTCGGAGTTTCGGAGTTTCGGAGTTTCGGAGATTCAGAGTTTCAGAGTTTCAGAGATTCAGAGATTCAGAGTTTCAGAGATTCAGAGTTTCAGAGTTTCAGAGTTTCAGAGTTTCAGAGTTTCAGAGTTTCAGAGATTCAGAGATTCAGAGTTTCAGAGATTCAGAGTTTCAGAGTTTCAGAGTTTCGGAGTTTCGGAGTTTCGGAGTTTCGGAGATTCGGAGTTTCGGAGTTTCGGAGATTCAGAGTTTCAGAGTTTCAGAGTTTCAGAGATTCAGAGATTCAGAGTTTCAGAGTTTCAGAGTTTCAGAGTTTCGGAGATTCAGAGTTTCAGAGTTTCAGAGTTTCAGAGATTCAGAGTTTCAGAGATTCAGAGTTTCGGAGTTTCGGAGTTTCGGAGTTTCGGAGTTTCGGAGATTCGGAGTTTCGGAGTTTCGGAGATTCAGAGTTTCAGAGTTTCAGAGATTCAGAGATTCAGAGTTTCAGAGATTCAGAGATTCAGAGTTTCAGAGATTCGGAGTTTCGGAGTTTCGGAGTTTCGGAGTTTCGGAGTTTCGGAGTTTCGGAGTTTCGGAGTTTCGGAGATTCGGAGTTTCGGAGTTTCGGAGATTCAGAGTTTCAGAGTTTCAGAGTTTCAGAGTTTCAGAGTTTCAGAGATTCAGAGTTTCGGAGTTTCGGAGTTTCGGAGATTCGGAGTTTCGGAGTTTCGGAGATTCAGAGTTTCAGAGTTTCAGAGATTCAGAGTTTCAGAGTTTCGGAGTTTCGGAGATTCGGAGTTTCGGAGTTTCGGAGATTCAGAGTTTCAGAGTTTCAGAGTTTCGGAGATTCGGAGTTTCGGAGTTTCGGAGATTCAGAGTTTCAGAGTTTCAGAGTTTCAGAGATTCAGAGTTTCAGAGTTTCGGAGTTTCGGAGATTCGGAGTTTCGGAGTTTCGGAGATTCGGAGTTTCGGAGTTTCGGAGATTCAGAGTTTCAGAGTTTCAGAGTTTCAGAGATTCAGAGTTTCAGAGATTCAGAGTTTCAGAGTTTCAGAGATTCAGAGTTTCAGAGTTTCAGAGTTTCAGAGATTCAGAGTTTCAGAGTTTCAGAGTTTCAGAGTTTCAGAGATTCAGAGATTCAGAGTTTCAGAGATTCAGAGATTCAGAGTTTCAGAGTTTCAGAGTTTCAGAGATTCAGAGTTTCAGAGTTTCGGAGTTTCGGAGATTCGGAGTTTCGGAGTTTCGGAGATTCAGAGTTTCAGAGTTTCAGAGTTTCAGAGTTTCGGAGTTTCGGAGTTTCGGAGTTTCGGAGATTCGGAGTTTCGGAGTTTCGGAGTTTCGGAGTTTCGGAGATTCAGAGTTTCAGAGTTTCAGAGTTTCAGAGTTTCAGAGTTTCAGAGATTCAGAGTTTCAGAGATTCAGAGTTTCAGAGTTTCAGAGTTTCGGAGTTTCGGAGTTTCGGAGTTTCGGAGTTTCGGAGATTCGGAGTTTCGGAGTTTCGGAGATTCGGAGTTTCGGAGTTTCGGAGATTCAGAGTTTCAGAGTTTCAGAGTTTCAGAGATTCAGAGTTTCAGAGTTTCAGAGTTTCAGAGTTTCAGAGTTTCAGAGTTTCAGAGTTTCAGAGTTTCAGAGATTCAGAGATTCGGAGTTTCAGAGATTCAGAGATTCGGAGTTTCGGAGATTCAGAGTTTCAGAGATTCAGAGATTCAGAGATTCGGAGTTTCGGAGTTTCGGAGATTCGGAGTTTCGGAGTTTCGGAGATTCGGAGTTTCGGAGTTTCGGAGATTCGGAGTTTCGGAGTTTCGGAGATTCGGAGATTCGGAGTTTCGGAGTTTCGGAGATTCGGAGTTTCGGAGTTTCGGAGATTCGGAGTTTCGGAGATTCAGAGTTTCAGAGTTTCAGAGTTTCAGAGATTCAGAGTTTCAGAGTTTCAGAGATTCAGAGTTTCAGAGTTTCAGAGTTTCAGAGATTCGGAGTTTCGGAGTTTCGGAGTTTCAGAGTTTCAGAGATTCAGAGTTTCAGAGATTCAGAGATTCAGAGTTTCAGAGTTTCAGAGTTTCAGAGTTTCAGAGTTTCAGAGATTCAGAGTTTCAGAGATTCAGAGTTTCAGAGTTTCAGAGTTTCAGAGTTTCAGAGTTTCAGTGTTTCAGAGTTTCAGAGTTTCAGAGATTCAGAGATTCAGAGTTTCAGAGATTCAGAGATTCAGAGTTTCAGAGTTTCAGAGTTTCAGAGTTTCAGAGTTTCAGAGTTTCAGAGTTTCGGAGATTCGGAGTTTCGGAGTTTCGGAGATTCAGAGTTTCAGAGTTTCAGAGTTTCAGAGATTCAGAGTTTCAGAGTTTCAGAGTTTCAGAGATTACACACACACACACACACACACACACACACACACACACACACACAAACTGCAGTCACAAAATCTACAGTAATTCTAGTCAATTTGTTAATATTTGACTGAATAACCGTGTGCTCTTGTGTTTCGGCGGCTGATCTCTATAATATAAAGCAGAACACAGTCGATGCACAGCCGGTCTCTGGCTCTTATATTCCTCCGGCTGAGCGGCGAGGAAATCAATATCGGGTTCGTGAACTTCAAATCAATCAACAGGATCAATAAAACCAATAGAGTTGATCGATATGTCATCTGTGACCCTCATATAATCTGCAGCTTGCAGGAGATTTCAGGACTTCGGGTTTCAAGTCATTTGAATTTTGATCATAATACTGAGAAGAGAATTCGGCTCTTGAAATATGAATATTGATGAAAGGGTTATTAGTTCAGCCAAAAATAAAAAAAATCTGTAATCAGTGTAAAGTGAAGGAGTCTCTTCAGAATATCGGGACTAAACCGCTCGATTCATATGGATTAGTTTTAAAATCTCTTTATGAATGTTTTGAAGCATCAAACCGGTAGTTGCGTAGCCTGTCAACGGAGCGACAGAAATCCCTCACATTTTATTATAAGTATCTTCATTTGTTTCAAAGATGAACGAAAGTCTTACGGGTTTGGAACGGGTTAGTAAATAATGACAGAATTTTCATTTTTGGTTGAACTAACCATTGAAGATTATGTTTGTTATGTAATCATAATAACAAAAATATGAAACAGTATGCTGTAGAAATATCAATGCTGCTATATAAAGATTAACAAAATCCTCATACATTGGAAAGTTAATTGAAGTGTCTTTATATGGCATAAATAGCAAGAGTATGTTATGAATTCAGCTATAGATTCAGAGTGAATTCATAAAATCAAGTGTAATATTTATTGACATGATAAATATACATGCATTTCTACTATTTCTGATATAGTGCTAAGATGGAATATTTGCACTTTTATAAATGCATTGAAAACATTATAATCTACAACTGGAGCTGAAGTGAAGGTCGTCTCTGCTCTAGATGGATTGATTAATTGATTGATTGATTGATTGATTGATTGATCTAGGCTCCGCCCCCTGCCAGCTGGTCTATTGATGAATTGATCGAGCTCTTTGTTTGCAGGTATTGATTGTTTGGATGAATGTGTGTTTCGGTCACTGGGTGTGTGTGTGTGTGTTTCGCTCTCTCTCTCTGTCCTCTAGTCTCGGATGTGATGTTAGTTTGGAGAAGCTCGTCGCTCACACACATCATGGAAATACACTAAGATCAAGAGGAGCTTTACACAAACATATACGGTATGTGTGTTTCAGTTTTTAGATGTTACTCGAGCTGGAGTGTGTATAGGGTCAGTCTCTGGGTGGACAAATAACATGGACTTTGCTTTAGAAACAGTGTGTGTGAAGAGTGTTTAGAGATATTTTAGATGCTGTATGATCACAGTTTTCAGCTTTTGTGCAGTTTCTGACATGTTTTAAAGTAAATATCGTTATTGTTAGCTTTGTCTGTCGTGATGATCACGTTCTCCAGCGTGATGTGATGTTTTTGAGACGAGCATCTCGAGCTTCAGTGAGGAAGAACATGTGTAAAAAATCTCTGAGTCACATGATCAATCTCACACTTAAACATTTGATTACATGCACGTTTTTTGTTTGTAATGAATTTTATGCGTTATATTTTGTGAAAGGAAAGTTGGAGTCAGAATCTCATCACATTCATTTTTTGTCTTTGTATGTATATTTGACTGAAATCATAAATCTGGGTTTGCTTGACCTTTTTTTCAGTGTCTTGAGTAGTTTTGAGCTCATTCTTCATATTTGCTCATAAATCTGAGGCATATTTACATATTTTAAAGACTATATAAATGTAAATATACTAAATTACTACACTAAATGGGGTGAATGGTTGCGCACTGTATATAAATCTATTGTCTGTATTGTACATATATTTTTTCTTTATTGAAAATAAAGTTGTCCTCCGAAGAAGGGGGGTGGTGGTGGGCCAAAAAAAAAAAAAATAAAAAAAAATAATATATATATATATATATATATATATATATATATATATATATATATATATATATATATATATATATATATATATATATATATATATATATATATATATATATATATATATATAATATTTACATTCATATTTAGTAAATGTGTGTGTGTGTGTAATATATATATGAATGTAAATATACAAAATATATTACTAAAAATATAAATATGCTAAATGTATTCCTAAACATAAATGTAAATTTACTAAAATGTAAATATACCAAATCTGACTAAATGTAAATAATAAATATACTAAATATAGTACTAAATATACCAAATATATTATAAATATACTACTAAATATAAATGTAAGTATCCTAAATATATTACTAAATATAAATATACCAAATATATTACTAAATATAAATATACCAAATATATTACTAAATATACTATATATAAATGTAAGTATCTAAATATATATAAATGTAAGTATCTTAAATATATTACTACATATAAATGTAAATATTCTAAATGTATTAATAAATGTAAATATAAATTTACTAAATAGATTAAGACATATAAATGTACTAAATAGAATATTAATAAAATATACACAGTATTACTAAATTTAAATATACATTTTCTAAATATATTACTAAATGTAAATATAGATGTAAATATATTACTAAATATAAATATACCAACTATATTACTACATATACATGTAAATATTCTAAATATACTAATGCATGTAAATATTCCAGATATATTACTGAATATAAATGTAAATATTCCAGATATATTACTGAATATAAATGTAAATATTCCAGATATATTACTGAATATAAATGTAAATATTCCAGATATATTACTGAATATAAATGTAAATATTACAGATATATTACTGAATATAAATGTAAATATTACAGATATATTACTGAATATAAATGTAAATATTACAGATATATTACTGAATATAAATGTAAATATTACAGATATATTACTGAATATAAGTGTGTTTATGTCAAGCGTAGTTTTGTTCTGTTGACTGACTGAAGATGATAATGAAGCCTCTCGCTGACTTTCAGCTCTGATGGTCTGGATATGATGATGAAGATGATGAAGATGTTTGCCAGTAGAGACCTTCATCATCTGGAAGAGGAAGTGCAGAGACTTCAGGAAGTCCAGGAGAGATCAGCCAATCATATTGCTCTGCTACAGGAAGTCCAGGAGAGATCAGCCAATCACATCGCTCTGCTTCAGCAGCAGCTGGCCAATAAAACACAGGACATGGAGGTAGAGATCAGCTCATTATGCGCAGTGTCGGGACAGTTACTTTGAAGAGTAGTGCATCACAATATTGCATTACTCGCTTAAAAAGTAAATACTTAGCTACTTTTTTAGAAAAGTAATGTTTTATGTTACTTTGGCGTTACTTTTTTCACTTGCGCTGGGCTTGTTTTTTATAACATGGTTTAACTGAATCATCAAAGGTCAGAAGCAAGTACTTTGGTCGATAAAGTGAGATTAAATGCATAAAAATGTATGTTTTATTTAACATATTTACTTATTGGAGGTTTGCATAGTATTCTGATTCTGCATTTCACTGATTTTATTCATTTTGAGGAATATTGAATCTTTTTTTGTGCAAGTGAGATGAGTAAATACACACTCATATTTAGTCTAGAACTACAATAACCATCATGTTCACACACGCACACACACACACACACACACACAACACTGGTTATGAAGGGTGATTATTGAAGTTCTGGCTCTAACGAGTGTGTGTTCATGTTAGAGACTTCAGGCCGAGTTGCAGGATTATGAGAAGATCAAAACTGAGCTCAGGTAATGCACTCATATTCTCTCCTCATATGATCATCAATAATGAGTTATTAAAGTGTGGTGTTCTCCCTCTCAGGACTCTACGAGCGCTGACACACACTGATGATGAGGTGTTCGGCCCTCCATCAGACTCGGCTGGTAATGGGCCGTTTCATACACTGTCATTACAAGAGCATGATTGATTGTTTTTATTTAAAAATATTGTGTTCTTATTTTAATTGATTTAAAATAAAATATTTAAGCTTTTTAGGTTGTTTTTATTTCTTAAATATTTCAGATTTGTTTGCAAATTTAATTTTGATTGTTTTTATTTTTAAATATTTTCTCTTGAATTTATTTAAAATAATTTCACATTTTTGGTGTTTTACTTTGTTTATTTGAGCTATTTATGTTTAATTTATTTCAAATGAAATATTTTAGCTTTGTTTATTTTTTAATTATTTAGTAATTTTTTTATTAAATGCATTTCAGATTAGTTTGCAAGTTTTATTTTGATCGTTTTTATTTTTAAATATTTTCTCTAATTTTAATTTATTTTAAATAAAATAATGTCAGCTTTTCAGTGTTGTAATTATAAATGATTTATTTTAGTTTTATTTAAAATATATAGTTCTGCTTTTTAGTAAGCATTTTACTCTGTTTTTATTTAAATTATTTATTCAATTAAAATATTTATTTATAATTTTATCAATTTATAAAATGTAAATCTATTATATTTTAACTGAATATACATGTATATAACATTCACTCTAAAAATTGCTGGGTCTTTTTAACCCAAATTTGGGTCAAATATGGACAAACCCAGTCATTGGGTTATATTTTTAAATTAAATTTTTAACCCAACGGTTGTTTTTGTCCATATTTGACCCAAATTTGGGTTAAAACGACCCAGCAATTTTTAGAGTTAGTAAAATCTAATGCATAGAAAGAGAAAACCGAATTAAAAAACCTTAAGATTTGCTTTACAAAAACATACACAGTAAAAAAAAAAAAAACGTTGGGATACTAGTTTAACCCAATGCATTGGGTTAAAATAACCCACAGTTGGGAAGGTGCTATACCACCCCATAGTTGGGTTATTCGTTGGGTTATTTTTAAGTGAGTAGTAAAGTGACAGTACAGCTGAAACTGGAAAAAATTGGAATATGGTGCAAAAGTTTATTTATTTCAGTAATTCAACTTAAAAGGTGAAACTAATATATTATATAGACTTATTACATGCAAAGTGAGATATTTCAAGCCTTTATTTGTTATAATTGTGATGATTATGGATTACAGATATGAAAACCCCAAAGTCAAAATTAGAATATTGTGATAATTTTTCATATCTGTGAGCCATAATCATCACAATTATAACAAATAAAGGCTTGAAATATCTCACTTTGCATGTAGTGAGTCTATATAATATATTAGTTTCACCTTTTAAGTTGAATTACTGAAATAAATGAACTTTTTGCGAGTTTCATCTGTTCATTCCTCGTGCATCTTTGCTCATCGTCAGATCCTGTGATCCCGAACGAGTTTCATCACGTCTGTGGAAAAGAGGAGCCGTTGAGTGAACTTCCAGTGGACAACATGCGCTCTTCATCGTCATCATCATCATCATCATCATCCTCAGTGAGCCTCCACATGTGTGTTAAAGAGGAGGACACCTGTGACGGGTGGATGCTCGAGGAGGAGGAGTGTGACACGACTGGACTCACTCTCCGGGTGAAGGAGGCGCTCCAGAAGCACAGCATCGGCCAGCGCGTGTTCGGCCACTGTGTGCTGGGTCTCTCTCAGGGAACCGTGAGTGATATTCTGGCCCGACCCAAGCCCTGGAGGACCCTGACCCGGCGAGGACGAGAGCCCTTCCTGAGGATGCAGAGCTTCCTGTCGGACCAGAGCCGCGTCCGAGCACTCGCCGTCACCCAGGAGAGACTGAGAGGTGAGCGGAGGACTCTGAACATCTGATCTCTTGTGTTCAAAAAGCATGAAAAATAAGGCAAGCTAAATTCAATCATTTAAAGGGTCAGTTCACCCAGAAATGAAAATGATGTCATTAATGACTCTCCCTCGTGTCGCTCCAAGCCCGTCAGACCTCCGTTCATCTTCAGGACACAGTTTAAGATATTTTAGATTTAGTCCGAGAGCTTTCTGTCCCTCCATTGTAAATGTGTGTACGGTATACTGTCCTCGTCCAGAAAGGAGATAAAGACATCATCAAAGTAGTCCATGTGACATCAGTGGGTTAGTTAGAGTGTGTTGAAGCATCGAAAATACATTTTGCTCCAAAAATAACAAAAACTCCGCCTTTATTCAGCATTGTATTGTCTTCCGGTTCTGTTGTGTTTTTTTTATTTTTTTTATTTTTTTTTATTTAGACATTAGACATAACATACAAACAATAACATGACATCCAAAAAGACAACAATCCAAGATTCCTAAATTAGTTTAACATAAGAGACTAAACTAAAGTATAAATAAATAAAAAATAAAAATAAAAATATAAGGGGCTAAGTTCAACTATTTGTATAATATAATAGCTACAAGAAAGTTACAAACCAGTAATCAGTATTGAAGAAAATGAGAAACATCATATAATTCTTCACTGTTCAATTATCTTCAATTCTTTGGCAAATACAATTGTATCAGTGCATTTCTTATTTCCAGTTCTGTTGTGGATCCGCGTTCAGTGACGCCGCTGACGTAAGACGCTGCTGACGTGTGTCTGGTGCGCCCGAGCTTCGGTTACAGTCTGAGGGAGACGCACGCTGGAAACTAAACAATCTTCACAAACATGTCTAAGGATTTCCACACAGAGGAAGACTTGCATAGTTTTGCCCAGCCATATTTATTTGAACCCGAATACACGGACGCGCCAGACACACGTCAGCAGCGTCTTACGTCAGCGGCGTCACTGCGGACTCGTGAACGCGGATCCACAACAGAACCAATAATAATACCAGTAATACATCGCTACTTTTTTACTTTTTTGTTTCATTACTGAATGATTCAGTGTTTTTGAACAAATCTCTTGAGTGAATGATTCAATGACTCACTCATAAAGACTTCACTTGTTTCATTGCTGGATGATTCAGTGTTTTTGAACGAATCTCTTGAATTAATGATTCAATGACTCACTTCATAACTGGATAATTCAGCATTTTTGAACGAATCTCTTGAATGAATGATTCAACGACTAACTTCATTACTGGATGATTCAGCATTTTTGAACGAATCTCTTGAATGAATGATTAAACGACTCACTTCATTACTGGATGATTCAGCATTTTTGAACGAATCTCTTGAGTGAATGATTCAATGACTCACTCATGTTTTAACAGTCTCTTGTCTCCACCTACTGGTGTAACGATGTAATGATTCAATCTTTATTTATAGCGTCAAGTTGCTTTTCAGAAGCTGATGTCCTCTATTGTGATCTCTACTGTAGACATCAGTGTTTATATTGAGTGCATTCATGATCCTGACTGTCTCTCTTCACTGAAGGCATCGTCCCGTGGGTTCGTCCTGCAGAGATGAGCTCAGATCAGGTGATCAGGAACATTCTGGATCAGAACCGTTCGGAGCGTGAGTTCAGCTCAGCATCGCTACTTTAAAACCATTTACTATTCTTTGTAAAGTTATATGGCTTATCATACATCAACTTAAATATTACATTTAAATATTTTTAATATATACATTTTTAAACATATTTATTATGTTTAATTTTTTTTTTATGTTTTAATGCATGATTTTAAAGTAGTAATTAAGTAACTGTGTTTGTGTGTGGAAAAGACTTCAGTCATTTAAGTCAATATTTGTGTCTAATTTATTAGAGAGAATTCAAACTTTGAGGTTGTAAATATCAACAAAATCTTAAGATTTTACCAGACATTAATGTGTCGGTTTTAGCTATTTTAGTACATCAAATTAAGTGAAAATGAGAAATGTTGGTTTGGCCACAAGCTGAAATAAAGAAATATATTTTAAGTTTTAATGTTTACTTTATTTCATTATTTAGTTATTTTTTTAGCTGAAAAAATGTTACCTTGGCAAGTAGCCTATAAAATAAATAAGTTGAAGTATAAAAATGAGACATTTTTTTTTTTATAGAAATATTTATAAAAATGTGAAATAAAAATAAACATCAAGTAAATTACTAGCTGCCACGGTAACATTTCTAATTTTAGTTTAGTTGAGTACTGAAATAGCTAAAAATGTATTTAAAAAAATGTATACATCAAAAATAAATTTGTTTTTCTTATTTTTTGTTTAGTTAAGTACTAAAATAACAAAAAATGTAAGTAATTTAAAAAAAATTACATAAAATGAAAAATTTGAAAATTAAAGCGAAAAACGTAAATTATTTTTGTTTAGTTAAGTAATAAAATAATTAAAGAAAAGTAATTAAAAAAATTAACAACAAAAATAACAATTATTTACGGTTTTCGCTTTCATTTTCTCATTTTTCGTTTAGTTAAGTACTAAAATAACTTAAAAATTTAAGTAAGTTAAAAAAAATTACTCAACGTTTATTAACTACATTTTTATTACGTTTTATTAAAAGTTTGCCTTGGCTACTAACTAAAACAAATAGCCTATACGTTTAAGTTGAGGTACTAAAGTTACTTAAGCTAAAATGGAAATAAAAACAAATATGTAAAAATAAAACAAATTCAGTGAATTCTAAATTGCATGTTGTGTTAATGCCAACAAAATCTTAAGATTAGCTGATGTTTATTAACTCTTTCCCTGCCTTTGATGGACATTTCTGGCAGTCCATGTTTCACTGTTGTACTGTAGGGGGCGCTATTGCTCTTCTGTGAAAAAGTGTTGATTGCATGAACTTGAAGCGGAAAATAAAATTGGCGTGGAAAAAATTTGATTTTTAACACACAAGTGAACAATTTCCTGGACCGTGAAACGTTTAACCCTTTCTGAACCGCAGTGTGTGTGTGTGTTCATGGTGTTTCAGTGATGGATGTGGACAGCGGGTCTCAGCGTGGATCAGAGGACGTCATCAGAAACATCCTTCATCAGGCCAAACACGAGATGCACGTGACGAGCGAGACGCCGGAAGAGGTGCATTATGGGAAACTGAGTCCCAGTGTTCAGTCGCCGGCTGATTTTGTCCAAAGCATCATCCGAAAGGTCAAATGTGAGATGAATGAAGACACTCACCCTTCAGCGGCTCCAGCTCCTCCGTCCATCCTCACACACTCGTTCCCGACGGAGCCGGAGCCGAGGACGCAGGTGTGTGTCCAGCAGGTGTGTGTGGGAAGCTGTGAGGATGAGATGCTTGAGTCGCTGCATCTGGACACCGTCAGCATCACACAGAGAGTCAAAGAAGCGCTCATGCTCAACAGCATCGGTGAGACTCAATCATTGTGTCCCTTAAAACTCATCTGTGATCAACAAAATTACATATTTAAACGTTTTTTCCTTGATTTCTTCATGCCTTAAAATATCTTGAATGTAACTCGACACCCTCGCCTAATTTAGTATGCGTGGTTCTATGAATATGCGAATGAGCCCCGCCTCCACTCACTCACTCAGCTCAGAGATCCACTGGTTGACGATCACTCCTTGATCTGATTGGTTACAAGGTCGTTTGTGACGTCAGAAACACCAGCGATTTCACACCGTGTGTTTGAAACTTAAAGGGAATGTTCTCTGAACGTTCGGAAACAAGTTACGTTTAAAAAACAGAGTCAGATCTGCAGACCAGCAGAAACAGTCTAAAACTATCAAAAAATAAGTTGAAGTTGATATATCGGTTGAAGTGTTCGGTAAATAAAATAAATAATATTAAATTAAAAACATTAAAATTAATAAGTGTTATTTTAGTATCATTGAAATACTATTATAGTTTTTATTAATGTTGAAACAGGTTTTTATTTTTATATTTTCCTTTTTATATATGCCTATATTTTTTTTTTCATTTTTATTTGAGTTACTAATGAATATAAATTTTGTCTTTTTGCAAGAAATGTGGGTTACACTTTATTTTAAGGTGTCTGTGTTACAGTGGAATTATATATTTAAGTGCTGAGTAATAATAATTAACAGCATGTACTTACTATAGGGTTAGGGTTTGGTTGGGGGTTAGTTGCATGTAATTATGCATCCTTTACTGTTATTACTATGGTAAGTACATGTAACATGTGACAAGGACACTGTAAAATAAAGTGTTACCGAAATTTGTGTGTGTGTGTGTGTTTTTTATTACTTTGATCTCAAAACCCGGTCACTACAAAACTGTAATTTAAGGGAAATAAATGCAATTCCAAGTGAAATTTTGCACTAAATATTTGTGTAAGATTATAATATGCTTTCTCTTAATTGATCAAATATGAAAAAAAAAAAAAAAGAAAATTAGAAAAAAACATCATCCTTGGACAATGTAGCAAAACTTGTACATTTACAATCAGATTTTTTAATATATGTATAGTTCTGCTTGGGAGTGTTTGCCTGACGGTGGTGTTGGTTTGGCAGGTCAGCGTGTGTTTGGCGAAGAGGTTCTGGGTTTGACTCAAAGCTCGGTGTCTGAACTGCTGTCTCGCCCCAAACCCTGGACTAAACTCAGTCTGAAAGGAAAGGAGAACTTCATCCGGATGCATCGGTGGCTCCAAGACCCGACCAATGTCCAGAGACTGACCAAGACGGACCAGAGAGGTAAACATTAGTGATGCCGATATATAAATTACATAAGAATTTGGATTTAGATTTATCAGCCGATATATCGGTTATCGGCTTTCAAATATAAAGAATTATCGGTATCGGCCAAAATGTTTATATCGGTGCATAGTCTTAAATATACTGTATGTTTGGTAGAAGGATATTATTCACTGCATATCTACAACAACGTGCATGTAAACATTTTCATTTTGTTGTTCTTGTTTGTGCTCACGCATACAGATGAGGTCATAAAAATTACACTGTTATGATAGATTATAAAGTATATTTAAGACTATAGAATATAACGGAGGTGATTGTGTAATTGCAGGTACATTTACTGTCATTATTTTTTTTAATTATTTCTTATGTCATGGATAAAAAGATACTACAGGCCATAACAATATAATATTTTCTGTAAAAAGTGTCTTTTAAAGCTGAAAATCATGATTTCTTCTCCGAATTACTGTCTTTTCCCCCCATCATGTATCATTACGTTATTAAAATATATTTTTTACTTTTGCCAATATTTCATTCATTTTTTTTAATTACAAAAGCCCTACATAGTCATTTTCCTAATTCTACAACATTAAATTGTTTAAAAATAACTTTTATATTAACTTTTATATTATAAAAATGTCCATAAATCTTGGATTTAGATGTATCGGCCAATATATCGGTCATCTAGCCCATAGCCTGGCCTACATCAGGATGTTAGGTCTGGGCAGGACTCAATACGAGGGGCGGGCTTTCTTCTGCGCTACAACCAACCAGAGCAACGAAGAAGGTGACGTAGTCAGAGCGACGGAACTGAGTCGATGGGGGAGTGTTTCGCGTATGTTGTGTTGTCAAAAAGTTTGACGGAGAGATTCCTGTAAGCTACCAAAGTTATGGAAATGGAGCACAATGACTGTTGCCGTTTTTGTGGAAAAAAAATGAGAATTGCGGGCGTGCTTGTACATTCATCAAGCATCTTCGAGAAACGACAAACGTTAAGTATTGCCGAGAGACTACTGCATGTTGGAGTGGCGGTAGTTAAAACACCGGCAAAGTCGAACAGGATTTGTCAGCGGTGTCTCACCCTTTTATCGAGACTTGAACGTGACTTGCCGGTGTACTGGAGATGGGTGGAGGATGAAAAGAACGAGGAAGCCTCAGAAACCATGACAGGTCGTTCAGATAAACGAGTTTTACGAAAGTAAAACTATGTGACATCAGAGTAGTTAGTTGTAGCTTTGGTTGTAGCGTAGGCTACAACCAACATCATTCAGTTCAGATTACTTATTGAATATCTACTTTATCTCTAAAACATACGTACCATTTGTACGTGAGATGAGCCTCGTCATCCACCACAATTAACGTTGTCTTGGAAGACCGTGGCGGCCAACATACCTCGCCATTGCTTGTGAAGAAGCCAGTCCAAATGTTGTAGCCTCCTTTACCTGGTCCTCCATAAGTGCTATCAATGGTGAGACAACAATCAATTAAAGGGATACTCCACCCAAAAAATGAAAATTCTGTCATCATTTACTCGCCCGCAAGTTGTTGCAAACCTGTATGAGTTTCTTTCTTCTGCTGAACACAAAGGAAGATATTTTGAAGAACGATTGGAACTTTGGCACCATTGACTTCCATAGTATTTTTTTTTTCTACTATGGAAGTCAATACGCTGATTTCAAGCAGGCGCCATTTTGAAATGGAAAGCGAGGCTCCGGTGGGAAGAACACCGGAAGTACAGATAGACAACAGTGCTACCAACTACCAACCCGAAGCTGCTGCCGCGATTTAATATCCAATATAGGATGTATATAGTTTGTTCCTGCTTCTTTTTTTACGTTCTGAAATATATATATATATATATATATATATATATATATATATAAATAATTATTTATAATTGAATTTCACTGTATATAGTCTAAAGTATGAAAGAAATGTATGTACATTTTTTTGAATAACTAATTTCTACATTAAACACAACAATACGCCATCGCATTCGCGACTCTCCTATGATTAAAGGCGACACTTACGGTTTTCTTCCCACCGGAGCCATTTCAAAATGGCGGCTGCGTGAAATCAGCGTATGGTGCCAAACAACTGTTTGGTTCCAATCGTTCTTCAAAATATCTTCCTTTGTGTTCAGCAGAAGAAACTCATACAGGTTTGCAACAACTTGAGGGTGAGTAGCCTAAATGATGACAGAATTGTAATTTTTGGATGGAGTATCCAATATCCAGTAACTTTTACCATATCCAGTCGGCAAAACTCCGAACACATCTTCCTTTTTTAAAAATGACTCAAGTGCGTTCTTTGTTCATGTTTCAAAGAAAAGCTTATCTTTAAATCATCCAGAGTCGCGGCCAAAGCCGAATCGAAAGACCGCTGTTCGCCAGCAGCAGAAGTCATACTTTGTTTTCAAGTAGCAGTAAACCGTCGCATCTCTGTCGTCATTATGTTAAGCCCGGCCACCGACTCTATACACTATGTGATTGGCCTGACTAGAGTTTGGATTTTCCAGCTCGAAAGTCAACGGAGAGTTGCTAGACTACGCTGGCTGCAGCCACTAGGGGGAGTCTAGATTTCTAGGCTATTGGTTATCGGCTTTCAAGAATAATCGGTTATCGGCATCGGACAGAATTTTGATATCGGTGCATGCCTAGTAAATACATGTTTGGTGGAAGGGATATTTATTCAATGCATATCTACGGAAATATGTGCATATGAACGTATTAATTCCGTTCTTCATCTGAATAAGTGTTTGCTTATAAATGTGTGCAGCTCGCCTCAAACGTGACTCGCAGCAGCCAACCGACGCACCGGGACACGGGTTCTGTCTCTCTGACGGTTCGGGAGCGTGTGAGGCGATCAAAAGGCCTCGTGTGGTTCTGAGCGCTCATGAGAAGGACTCGCTGCGAGCGGCGTATCAGCTGGAGCCGTACCCATCTCAACACACCATCGAGAGACTGGCGTCACAGCTAGCGCTTCAAACTAGCACTGTCAGTAACTGGTTCTACAACTACAGGTAGGTGACCAGTGTTGTGTGTAACTCATTACAAGTAACTTGAGTCACGTAATCAGATTACTTTTCAAGTAACTAGTAAAGTAACGCATTACTTTTTCAATTTATAACAAAATATCTGTTACTTTTTCAAATAAGTAACGCTAGTTTTTCACATTTATTGACTGGCAGTTCCATATTGAGAGAAACAAAGTGAGGAGGTGTGTGTGTGCGCGCTGTCTCTGTGTGTGTGTGTGTGTGTGTGTGTGTGCGCGCTGTGTAAACATGATGGTTATTGTAGTTCTAGACTAAGTGTGAACATGCATTTACTCGTCTTGCACGAAAACATTCAGTATTCCTTAAAGTGAATAAAAACAGCAATGCAATCTCAGAATTTTGGTGAGAAAAAGTAACGGACATGTAATGTAATGCATTAGTTTTCATAAAAAGTAACGAAATTAGATACTTTTTTGGGGAGTAATGCATTACTTTTAAAAGTAACTTTCCCCAACACTGTTGGAAGCGGCTTCAGCTCTGGAAATAAAACAGTTCAATCTTGTTCCCAAATGGAGGCTCAAGGAAAACATCTTATGATACTGGATGTAGAATTGAGAAACTCTTGCTATTAGCGACACCGGTGGCCGTTAAGTGAACTGCAGGAGCAGTTTTTCATTCTTCGATAAGGAGTAAAAATAAAAGTTGGAAATATGTTTAGCAGCGATTTGCTGTTAACGAACATCCCGACGCCATAAAAAGATGTGGATTTAGATTTATCGGCCGATATATCGGTTATCGTCTTTCAAATATAAAGAATTATCGGTTATCGGTATTGGCCGTAATTTTCATCCTTAATAAAAGGTGATTAATAAACGAAAAATTTTATATAAAGCCTTTTTAAACCTGCATGAATTTTTTTCTACTACTGAATGTAATGCACTATCCTGTGTTTTTTCTCTGTTAACAGGTCCAGAATTAGACGAGATGGTTTAACCGAACCAGTACAAACCAGAACAGTTCAAAGTCCAGCCAGTTCAAGTCCAGTTTCAAGCGGTTTACTCTCAATCAAACAAGAAGCCTGTGATCCTGAGATGGAGGACACACACCAACACACTTGTGTTTCTGTGGCCGTACAGTCCGTCACTAAAGCTGAAGATCTGGACGAGCTTGTGTAATGAACGAAGTGTTAACATGATTTTAGTATGTTTATCTGTTTTATTTCATTCATACAGAAAAAGTGAATCCTGATTGGACAAATGTCTTTTTTTTTTTTAATTATGGCTGAATTGTTTGACGGTTTGAGGACTAAAGAATGTGAAAGTGAATAAAAGTCCCTTTTGGTGACTGAAATAATCTGATTCTTATTTTTACTTTATTTTGTATTTGTTTTGTTCCAATTGTGATGCTGATAAAAGCCTTTAAATGAATAAATGTAAATATTTGTATGATAAACAATGTCTTTTTATTCAAAGAATTTCCAATAGTGAATCGCACTCAAGTCCATAAATGTTGGGATTTACAAATAAATGAAAATCAGCACCATAAAATTATAGTTTTCAGTGAGAGAAGTCCAAAACAGAATAAAACTCATTTATGAATTTCTGTAATTTGCATTTAATAAACAATAAATAAATGTATTATTTTAAAATAATTGAATAAATCTTTATTAATAATCATTTATAATTTATTTCAATTTAAACGCATCCTAACTGCTACACTATTGTATTTTGTATATTTAAATAAAAAAAATAAAATCATTTAAATAATTTACTAAATGAATACATATGTATCATTTATTAGTAGTTGCTATTAATATGAACAATTCTTTATTAACAAATACTTACATTTAAATAAATAAATAAAATGTAAATTATATACGCATGACGTCGTGATTGCGTCACGACGTCATGCGTCACGTGACTTGCAGCTCAGCTGAGAGGAACGTCATGGCGGTGTAGAGCGGATTACACTCAATGTTTACATTCTGTTTATCGTCTCTTTTCTGTTTTTTCTCAGGTTTAACCGCAACAATGCGCGTCTTCTGCGACTAACTTGGAAAGCAGGTGAGTTTCGGGCGATTACAGGGGCTTTATTGACCGGTTTCGGTGCCGGGATGACGGTTCCGCCCTCCACAAAAACAACAACAAACATAAACGACAACAACTACAACTACAGCACACTCTCTAATCGAGATCTAACGACAGACATATATGTTTAACACTGAGTAACATGCACACAGGAGCTGTTTAATCAGTTGCACTGGTCGAGCTGTCAGTTTAATGATTGTCAAACTTGCTAAACCTAGCATATCTAGTGCACCTATCTAGAGTGTATACTTGGTAAACTACAGTTTTAGCCATCATCGACTCGTTCAGAGTCTTATTTGACATCTCACTGCTGTCTAGATAGGCAGCTCACTAGGTTTGATCTGTACTAGAATCAACAGCTGGCATGTATACGGTTGTAAAAACACATAACAAATAAGTGTAGGTATATGCTTTTATCTGATCTACCTTTGCAAATTGATTATTTGATTTGGCATGTGAGATTAGTAATAGTGTCAGTCTGACTAAACCACTTCTGCAGGGTTGAAAAGCATGATAACATATCTGTCATAATGGCTTACAGATATTCCCGGTTAGTATAACAGCATAACAAGCCCTTTTTGTTTGCATAACCTTTCTTAGATTGGTGTTCATTTCCATCTAATAGCAGCGGATCAGTGAGTTTTAACTTATGCTGCCCTTCAAAAGCTCGTCATGCAAAACCGGTTTCCTTTTTAATCCACCCTCCTGTTTATTATTGGTTGACTATGAATTTTGATCAGGTTATATAAGGTCACATATTACTCCTACGCTCATTAATAAGCCGTATTATGTTCTATTTGAGAATAATGGAGGATGTTTTGAAGCTTCCCCATTACTGTGGCTGAGTTCAGATCGCTATCTCTGCACTTTATTCTGCTTCCTTTTCCTTTGTTTTGGTTTTGCAAAGTATGTGAGAGAGTATGCAATGCCTTGAGAAAAGAAGCAGTAGTTTGCTACACCTTATATCATTGTGTAAATATGTTGCACTATATATATATATATATCATAGTGCAATTTGCATTTTCCAATTTTGTGTATAATGTGTTATAATCTCTTGCAGCCTTTCTTTCTTTCTTTGAGCGTCTGCTCCACACGCAGAGATCCAGAACCAGATCCAGGTCTGTAGAGCTTCACTGTAACGTCACGTGTCAGAAATGCATTGCATGGAATGTGTGCATGTTAGTGCATGTGTGGTATAGAGGAAGATTTGCAGATGAGTTAAAGGATTAGTTCAGAATTTACTCTACCGCACGTCATCCAAGATGTTCACGTCTTTCTTTCTTCAGTCGGAAAGAAATGAAGGTTTTTCTCCATATAGTGACTTGAATGGGGTCCAACGGGTCGAAGGTCCAGATGTGAGTTTCAGTGCAGCTTCAAAGTCTCGACACGATCCAGCCGAGGAATAAGAGTCTGATCTAGACAAACCAGCGGACATTTATAACACAATACACATTTATATACTTTTAACCACTAATGCTGGTCTTCCACGAGCTGTGATGCGACACACATTACGTGATCAGGTTGAAAGGTCAAAAAAATAAATAAAAAAAAATAAAAGTCATATCATGCTTGACCTTTCACCCTGATCACGTAATGTGTGTCGCATCACAGCTAGAGCAAGACCAGCATTAGTGGTTAAAAGTATATAAATGTGTATTTGTGTTATAAATGTCCGCTGGTTTGTCTAGATCAGACTCTTATTCCTCGGCTGGATCGTGTCGAGACTTTGAAGCTGCACTGAAACTCACATCTGGACCTTCGACCCGTTGGACCCCATTCAAGTCACTATATGGAGGAAATGAGGAGTGTTTTCCTCAAAAACCTTAATGTCTTTTCCACTGAAGAAAGAAAGACGTGAACATCTTGGATGACGTGCGGGAGAGTAAATCATCATTTTAATTCTGAAGTGAACTACTCCTTTAACTTGTTTTCTCCAATTCAAATTTCAACTTGCTTTTCTGATGCATCAATACATGCAACTTATGCTTTCATTCAGTTTTATGTCACATTTATTGTACTAATGAAAATCCTTTTCTGAAGATAAGAAATATTGCCGTTATTAAAGCCTCCTCAGGTGTGGTTAAGATCGGTGAGACCTTACATGACTCTATTTATCACCCGAGGCCAGTAAAATCATTCATAAATCCTAGAGATGGACGATTATGGAGAAATTGAGAATCAGAATTTTTTGTTCACAATTTGCTCAATGATTCTGTACAACTAAACAAAACAACATGTGATTTGCCTGAGGTTCTGTCAAAATGTTAATTCCTGCAATCTATTTAACAAATATTGAACTAATTTGAATGATTAATTTTAAAATAATCAGATTGAACGAGTGACTGATTCAATGACTAACTCGCATGAATGAATCAGTGTTTCTGAACAAATCTCTTGAATTAACGATTCATTATCTTTATTTGAAGTTCTTCTGTGATAATATGAATTATTGTAAGACAGAAATAATAAAACTGTGTGGTTGACATCATCGTGACATTATTTTCATGACAATTAAACTGGCATTGCTTTAATCTGAAAACATTTTGATTACTACAATGCAAACAATAATATAATGTAAATCATAAAGCTTTTATATATCATGATAGTATTTGTTTTAATGTGTTTTTATGCTGATTTAAATAAAATGCAATCGACAGTACTGTTTGTTTTACAGTACGGGTGAATTTGCCTTGAAAATAATCTTTAATAGCCTTCGTTTTATTTATGTAAAATATAATTTCTTATTGTTTTTTAAGGTTAATATTTACACAAGTGTGCCTACAGGGTAAATCCATACGATCTATAGGTTCAGTCTCATCTAATGCTGTATTGATCCGCTTTAAAAACCATCAGCATGATCCAGCAACAGCCGAACGCCTCATTGATTATGAATGAATGAATTGAAGGTGAAACTAATATATTAAATAGACTCATTATATGCAAAGTGGGATATTTCAAGCCTTTATTTGTTATAATTGTGATGATTATGGCTTACAGCTTATGAAAACTTTTCACAATATTCTAATTTTGAATTTGGATATAACCATAATCATCAAAATTATAACAAATAAAGGCTTGGAATATCTCACTTTGCATGTAATGAGTCTATATAATATATTAGTTTCACCTTTGAGTTGAATTACTGAAATAAATGAACTTTTGCACCATATTCTCATTTTCGAGTTTCACCTGTATATGGCGCTCTTATTGATGGCTGAAATGAGAAATATTTTAATAAATGCAAGTGCATAACATGCAGTTGATCTTTATAACTAACTGCCGTCTGCCAGGTCGTCTGTGGCCTGCGGATCCGTTTTACCCAGCAGTCCCTGGGCCATGGTGAGACCTCTAACCCTCATTAAATCTCTCAGATCACTGATGGCTGATGACTCTGTTCACATACGATGCTTGTGTTGTGAAGGTTGAAGAGGGGCAGCAGAGTCCGGAGGCCCGCGAGAGCCCCGTGCCGGAGAACCGACAGGTATCACAGCGCCTCCTCGTTTAGTTCTGAGAGTCACAGAATGTTTTAATTATTAATTTGAGCTCTTCTTTGAGAAGTTCATGTGCAGAAATCGAGGACGGAATCGCAGAATTCATTACGGCTGTGCAACAAATAATCCCCTCCAAAATAAAAGTTTGTGTTTACATAATATATGTGTGTGCGTACTGTGTATGATTATTTTGTATATATAAATACACACGGATGTATGTATATATTTAAGAAAAAAAAAAGTTTTTTATACATAAAATATTAATATAGAAATATATATACAGTACATACATGCAAATATTTCTCAAATGTATACATGCATGTGTGTGTATTTATATATATATATATATATATATACACAAAATAATTATACACGGTATACACACATATATTATGTAAACACAAACTTATTTTGGATTTTGTACACAGTCTGTGAATATTAATGTGCAAAAAGGCTGCTATTGAAATATTAAGTTTGCATGATGTTCAGTTTGACATTTTGACATAAATATAACTGTTGTACAGTAGAATGTACGTCTAATAATATATTAATAATACACAATATTATACATGTTTTTTGAAATATCACACAATATCCAAATTTGTTTATTTGCAAATTTCATGATTACATTTTTAAAGACTCATTAATCTTGTTGTTAATAAGTTTTATGCATTCATTTGATTACCACCTTTTTTGATAGTAATTTGTATTACAAGCATATACATATACACAAGCATGCATGTACAATCATATATATATATATACACACACACACACACGCAGGGTAAATACATGATTCAAAAATTTGGGATCGGTAAGATTTTATGTTTTTAAAAAGTCTCTTCTGCTCAGCAAGGATGCATTCATTTAATTATAAATAGAAAAGAAACAGCAATATTGTGAAATATTAATACAATTTAAAATAACCGTTTTCTGTTTGAATATATTTTAAAATGTAATTTATTCCTGTGATCAAAGCTGAATGTTCAGCATCATTACTCCAGTCTTCAGTGTCACATGATCCTTCAGAAATCACTCTAATATGAGGATTTGCTATGATTTATGATTATTATTATCAATGTTGAAAACATTTAGTTTTTAGGATTCTTTGATGAATAGAAAGTTTAGAAGAACAGCATTTATCTGAAATATAAAGCTTTTGTAATATATCTATATATTAGGGCCCTAGTGATGGTGTCTGTAATGGCAGGTCGTGTTCCCGCTGCTGCACGGCGAGTGTGTGGACCATGTCGGGGGGGCAGAGGAATCTGTCATTGCCTTAACCAGCTACCGCCTTCACATCAAGCTCCAGGAGAACGCCATCAATGCAAGTGTTTCTCTCAGACACAACAACACCTGAACATCTGTGCCGGGATCTCAGATCTCAGAAGATACCTGCCTGAACGTCAATATATCAATCAAAAGATTTCAAAAACAAGCAATTTGTTTCTCTACGGCTGATGCAACATCAATCACAGCTCACAGCCAATCAGAAGAGTGTGTGGGCGGAGTCTATCTCGGCACTGATTTATTTAATTAAATTAAAGGTGCAGTTAGCGATTTCTGAGAAACATATTTGAAATCAACCAAAACAAACAGCCCTCCCTTCAAATGCACGAGCACCCAATGCAAAAGTGGACATCCCTTTATCATAGCTGGAGCAAAGCAAAATTATGCTTAGTGACAAATAAAGCGAAGATGATGAATAAACGAACGACAACATACAGTACACGAGAGTATGTGCAAGCAAGAGCTGGTTGTTAGTCGCCAGCAGCTCCAGACAAACAATGACACTCAAAACTGTCCTGTTACTACAGCTAACATTATAAAAACAGCATCTTGATTCTGTGAAACCAATACCAATGTTACTCACATATGGAGCAGAAACAACGCGTCTGTTTTCAGGCCTTCCTGCTCAGGTCTCTCCAGCGCTGGAAGGCTTTACTAATATTAATGCGGGTCCTAAAGCTCTTGCCTGATCAGAACCCTTCTCATATTCCTCTGTTGTAATGTCTCTCAGCCATCTCTCTTTCTACAGTCTTTCTTCAAATCTCCCTCACTCTCTCTCCTCCCCATCATGAGTGGACACGCCCCCTACTGCTGATTGGCTCACTCTCTCCTCCCCCATCATGAGTGGACACGCCCCCTACTGCTAATTAGCTCACTCTCTCCTCCCCCATCATGAGTGGACACGCCCCCTACTGCTGATTGACTCACTCTCTCTCCTCCCCCATCATGAGTGGACACGCCCCCTACTGCTGATTGACTCAGTCTCTCCTACCCCATCATGCGTGGACACGCCCCCTACTGCTGATTGGCTCAGTCTCTCCTCCCCCATCATGAGTGGACACGCCCCCTACTGCTGATTGGCTCACTCTCTCTCCTCCCCCATCATGAGTGGACACGACCCCTACTGCTGATTGGCTCACTCTCTCCTCCCCCATCATGAGTGGACACGACCCCTACTGCTGATTGGCTCACTCTCTCCTCCCCCATCATGAGTGGACACGCCCCCTACTGCTGATTGGCTCACTCTCTCCTCCCCCATCATGCGTGGACACGCCCCCTACTGCTGATTGGCTCAGTCTCTCCTCCCCATCATGAGTGGACACGCCCCCTACTGCTGATTGGCTCACTCTCTCTCCTCCCCCATCATGAGTGGACACGCCCCCTACTGCTGATTGGCTCAGTCTCTCCTCCCCCATCAAGAGTGGACACGCCCCCTACTGCTGATTGGCTCAGTCTCTCCTCCCCCATCATGAGTGGACACGCCCCCTACTGCTGATTGGCTCAGTCTCTCCTCCCCCATCATGAGTGGACACGCCCCCTACTGCTGATTGGCTCAGTCTCTCCTCCCCATCATGAGTGGACACGCCCCCTACTGCTGATTGGCTCACTCTCTCTCCTCCCCCATCATGAGTGGACACGCCCCTACTGCTGATTGGCTCAGTCTATCCTCCCCCATCAAGAGTGGACACGCCCCCTACTGCTGATTGGCTCAGTCTCTCCTCCCCCATCATGAGTGGACACGCCCCCTACTGCTGATTGGCTCAGTCTCTCCTCCTCCATCATGAGTGGACACGCCCCCTACTGCTGATTGGCTCAGTCTCTCCTCCCCCATCATGAGTGGACACGACCCCCTACTGCTGATTGGCTCAGTCTCTCCTCCCCCATCATGAGTGGACACGCCCCCTACTGCTGATTGGCTCAGTCTCTCCTCCCCCATCATGAGTGGACACGCCCCCTACTGCTGATTGGCTCAGTCTCTCCTCCCCCATCATGAGTGGACACACCCCCTACTGCTGATTGGCTCAGTCTCTCCTCCCCCATCATGAGTGGACACACCCCCTACTGCTGATTGGCTCAGTCTCTCCTCCCCCATCATGAGTGGACACGCCCCCTACTGCTGATTGGCTCAGTCTCTCCTCCCCCATCATGAGTGGACACGCCCCCTACTGCTGATTGGCTCAGTCTCTCCTCCCCCATCATGAGTGGACACACCCCTACTGCTGATTGGCTCAGTCTCTCCTCCCCCATCATGAGTGGACACACCCCCTACTGCTGATTGGCTCAGTCTCTCCTCCCCATCATGAGTGGACACACCCCTACTGCTGATTGGCTCAGTCTCTCCTCCCCCATCATGAGTGGACACACCCCTACTGCTGATTGGCTCAGTCTCTCCTCCCCCATCATGAGTGGACACACCCCCTACTGCTGATTGGCTCAGTCTCTCCTCCCCATCATGAGTGGACACACCCCCTACTGCTGATTGGCTCAGTCTCTCCTCCCCCATCATGAGTGGACACACCCCTACTGCTGATTGGCTCAGTCTCTCCTCCCCCATCATGAGTGGACACACCCCCTACTGCTGATTGGCTCAGTCTCTCCTCCCCCATCATGAGTGGACACACCCCCTACTGCTGATTGGTTTAGGCTCTCCTCCCCCATCATGAGTGGACATGCCCCCTACTGCTGATTGGCTCAGTCTCTCCTCCCCCATCATGAGTGGACACACCCCCTACTGCTGATTGGCTCAGTCTCTCCTCCCCCATCATGTCATCCACTGTCACTGTCAACAGTGTTTCTCAGAAATCACTTACTGCACCTTTAAAAACATTTAAGCATTATTCAATATACATACTCAGTGACTGATACAATCTGTCATGGAGTACACTCGTTTAGATGGCACTCTGAAACATCACGCGTTACACTCAAGGCCTAAAAGCCACGATTGTGATGTTTTTGTTGTCGTTCTGTAAACACATCAGGTTCCACTGCAGCTGATTGAAAGTGTGGAGTGTCGGGATCTGACGCAACTGCACCTCACCTGCAAAGACTGCAAGGTCATCAGGTACGGTTGTGTAGCAGCGCTGCTCTGACTAACAAATGTGTCCTCGCTGTGTCTCATATGTGCACAATATCCTCAGTGGAGGCATTGTGAGGTAGACAGTAACGGTTTTCTTTGGAATAATGTGCATCAAGCTAAATAATAACGTGTGTTAAGAAAGTAAAAGCGCGTTCCAATACACACACTTATGCACTATTCTATGACGTTTTGTATTATAAATGTAATGTGAAAATTCAGAAATGGATAAAGTGCACTTTAAAAAATTCATTTAAAGTTCATTTATTTAATGAATAATTCAGTATAGAATAATACAGTAATTCAACTTAAAAGGTGAAACTAATATATTATATAGACTCATTACATGCAAAGTGAGATATTTCAAGCCTTTATTTGTTATAATTGTGATGAGTATGGATTACAGATATGAAAACCCCAAAGTCAAAATTAGAATATTGTGGAAAGGTTTTCATATCTGTAATCCATAATCATCACAATTATAAAAAATAAAGGCTTGAAATATCTCACTTTGCATGTAATGAGTCTATATAATATATTAGTATAATATTAGTTTCACCTTTTAAGTTGAATTACTGAAATAAATGAACTTTTGCACCATATTCTCATTTTTTCAGTTTCACCTGTAGATATATTTAATATAGTGTTTGTATATTAGCGTAGGCATGAACAATACAGAAGGTTATACTGCCTATCAAGTCAATCCTTGAATATTGAATACATTTTTAATAATTTTAAATAACCAGCTAATATTCATTAAGAATATCGACAAACTTTATATTACTGTAATTGTCTAGATTGGCAATGTGTGGGTGAAATATTTTTTTCAACACATGTAATGTTTTAAAAACTTATATATATTTTTTTTAACTTTAGTATAAATTGTTTTAAAGAAGATCTACATTGAACATTTTCACTATGGAGGTGATATGGAAAATGTGCTTTAGTGGAGTATTTCTGTCAGCTGGGGGAAAACAAACCCACTTTTAACATTAAAATGACATAAAAATGACCAATATGACCAGTAGATGGCTGCAGAGGACCACTCATTTGCCATTTCCAATCCCTTTTATAGCTTTTTTTTGCATGTTTTGGTTTTGGATTTATTACAAAATGATAATAAATATTATAAAAATCTTAGCGATTGTATTGCGCTGAAGTATGAAGTATAGCAAGATTATGAAAAGTCAAAAAGTCTCATACCATTTTAAAATGGTAAAATTAAAATAATTAATAAGCCTAGATTTGACTAGAATTACTCCCGCATCATATTATGCAAACTGCATTTATGACAAAGAACTAAACAAATGCAGATATCATAATCCATCCAACAATGCACACAGATTAGTAGTTAATAGTGTCAATTTCGTTAATGAAATCTATGACGTCGCAAATATTCGTTTGACGACCTTTTCTTCCATGACAAAGACGAGACAACACGTCATTAAAGGATAACTGTGACTATATCAACATGCAATATCGTTGACGAAAAAAGACGAGACTAAAATGTGGTTAAAACATAAAAGCATTACTAAAACATCTCTTTGTTTTTGTATTACAGACTGCTTTTAACAAGCCGCTCCGAGCTTTCACTTGCGGTCGCCAGATTTCAAGAATCTAAATCCCCCAATCTGAGCTTTTCTGTTAAAAGGACACGTTTTCTACCCGATATTTGACTTCATATGTGCAATCCGGCAGCATGCGCCGTGCTCTCTCTACACTGAGGAAGAAGTGCGGATGATCTGGAAACACCAGAAACACAGACGAACATGTACGCAGCTCTGTGTGACAATAAATAGTATTTTTTGCTGTTGTTTTAACACAAAAAAACAATGTAATTTGGAATTACTATGAGAAATTTCACAGTTAAAATTTTTTAGAGAAATGTTTTGTTTTCATAATGTAGAGAATGGGTTTATTTATGACAAATAGCCGATGAAAAATATCAAATAAACCATGCATATGAGTTCTATGAGACTATATAAAACCTTTAGATTCGTACTTGCATATGAAAGTGCAATAGTTCTGATCAAATGCAAATATAAATTTCCCAAATGACAACAAGTGATTTATAATTTTAGGCAAAATAATCGTTAGCCTATTATCAATTTAGAAGACGAAAATATGACGACGTTTTCATTGACTAAAACTAGACTGAGTTGCCCAGGCATTTAGTCGACTAAACCTTGACTGGATGAAAACAGGGCAAGGTTGAATAAATGTGATAAAAACTAAAAAAGTACATTTGACACAGGACTAAGAGTAAGACTATATGTAAAAATGGCCAACAAAATTAACACTATTGTGCTTAATTTGTGACAATTTGAAGGTGCATTGTGTAATATTCACATTTATTTATTTAGCAGACGCTTTTATCCAAAGTGACTGACAAATGAGAACAATAGAAGCATTTAAACTAACAATAGGACAACAATGTGCAAGAGCTATGACCAGTTTAATCTAACTGCATATATTATTTTTTTAACATTTTTTTTAAAATAAATAAATAGAATAAATAGAAGAGATACTGTTAGTAATTCAGGAGGATCTGTTGACAGAAATGCAATATAATAGCCATAACTATGTGTTCAGTGGTGTATAAAGACCTTACATAATGAAGCGTTATGTGTTTATTAGCTTAGAATGAGCGTTTCTCTACACACACCGCGGGTCCGCTTACATCCACATGTTTCTACGGTGGCCCTGAGCGGACAAACGCGTTTCGTCACTGTGTTCTGCGTGTAAAGAAGCTGCTAAAGTCAGCGAATAAAACACTGACACAATGATGAACAAGTCACAATAATATTCGCAATAACATCGTTTTACTGAATACTTAAGTAAATATAATTTCTTAATTTATCTTTGGAAAGAAACCTCAGTGTTTAACTGCTACTCTCTGCTGTCTCAGACGACGACATCACTTCCTGTCGGCCACCGTAACTTCTGTTGGGTGCAGTTCACACCCTCACCACTAGATGCCGCTAAAAATCACACACTGCACCTTTAAATGTAACCTGTTGTGTTCAGGTGTGCGTTCCAGTCGACGGAGCAGTGTCAGGATTGGCTGAGGAGGATTAGCGCAGTTGTGCGGCCGCCGGCCCGGTTACAGGAGCTCTTCGCCTTCGCCTTGCTCTCGTGCAGCGCCAGTGTGTCCGCGGAGGACAGAGAGGTGCATGATGGGATCTGCCGTGCAGGTACACACATTTTTACAGGTTCTTACTGACTAATTGCAGACTAATTGAGATAAGTTTAAGCTAAAGCGCCAAAATTACTATGGAATGACAAAGCTGTCGACATGATAAATAAACAAACACATAAATAAATATACAAAGAAATGTAAAAAAAACAACAAAAATAAATAAAAACACATAAGTAAATATACAAAGAAATGTAAAATAAATAAATAAATGTCCTCGCCATCTTTATTACCATACGGAGAAAGAAATGTATAAAAAAAAAAAATATATATATATATAAAATAGATAAAATTGTGAATAAATAAATGTAGAAATAAATGTGGAAAAAATACAATGATACATAAGGAATATTTTGTATATTTATTTATTTCTTATTTTGGCAACTTTGGCAATCCATAAATTACAAACTGGAAATAATTAGAAACCAAAACCAAAACTCAGAGCAATCAACAATCAATTAATCAATCAATCAATAAACCTGAGAAGTCATATTAAAAAAAACGAATAAAAATAAATAAATTAACAAATATACAAATTTTTTTAAATTAAAATGAAAACTAAAACATATATAAATAACAGCTAAATCAAAATACTGATAAATCATAATTAGTCTTAGTATATACTAGTACAAAGTATTTATAATACATAACTACTATATATAAATAATACTAAAACAACAATGGTGCCAGGTTTAATGAGTTTTAACATTAAAATTAGTGCAATCTGTATTATCAGATCAATTCTGTGCCATGCATTGAAAATAAGGATAAATGCACTGTAATTCTGTTTATCAACACAATCTTTTGCAATATAGGTGTTTATGAAGCAACTTATAATAATAACGGAGCAAAAAAAGACTTCTCTGGCTTGATGCAAGATAAACACAAACAAACAAACAAACAAACACTTTCTATTTCTGTAAATCAGGAAATGCTTGATGTAAAAGCGTCATCACAGACACACCTGTTGTTTGCTTATGGTTTAACTGAATCATCGAAGGTCAGAAGCAAGTACATCGGTCGATAAAGTGAGATTAAATGCATGAAAATGTATGTTTTATGTAACATATTTAGTTATTGGAGGTTTGCAT